>SJYC01120744.1:0-17031 GCA_006408675.1 Madoqua kirkii
AGACAATAAAGAAAGGAAAAAAAAAAGAAAAAAAAAAAAAAAAAAAAAAAAAAAAAAAAAAAGAGCCAGTCAGAAGCCTGATGCCCCAACAATGGCTGTTAGACCTGCTCTGAAACAGCCTGAGAAAAATGCCCATAGGGACCCAGGTAAAAAGGGGTGGGCTTGCTATTACTGTGGAAAGGACAGACATCTCAAGCGGGATTGCCCTCAGGCATCTAAGCTGCCTTCAGCTGCATGTCTAGTCTACAAAGGAACATACTGGGAAAGAGACTGCCTTCTGAGGTGTAGGCCCCAGGGGTCAGACTCAGTCATGACTGAAGGTGCCTTGGGCCCCAAGGGCCAATCAGTCAATTTCTTTTGGAAACAGGAAACTCTCTGTGCGCACTGAAGACCTCATCCAGTTTCCTCCCAGTGCACTACTGTAATGGGACTGTCAGGACAAGTCATATGCTATTATTTCAGTCATCCTTTAAGCTGTAACTGGGCTCTGTATGTCTTCTCACAATTTTTGATTGTGATGAAGTCTCCCTCACTCCTTCTGGAGAGGGATATACTGAACAACGTCCAGGCCTCTGTTTTTGTGCATATGGAGCTTTCTCTTTCTCTCTCATTAGTTGAACAAAATGTAAATCTCAAAGTGTGGACTGATGGAAAAACTGTGTGTTGAGCACAAAATGCTGTTCCTGTATTTGTCAAGCTCAAAGACTCTCACCGGTTTCCAGATCAAAAACAGTGCCCACCAAAGCCCAAAGTTAAGGAAGTTTAAAGACAATCATTTAAAATGTAAAGGAACAAACACTATTAATTCCCTGTAACAGTCCATGCAACACTCTTACTTTAGGTTTAAATAAACCCAAGTGATAGATGGAGACTTGTTCAGTTCAGCTCAATTCAGTCGCTCAGTCATGTCCGACTCTTTGCGACCCCATGAACTGCAGCACGCCAGGCCTCCCTGTCCTTCACCAACTTGCAGAGTTCACCCAAACCCATGTCCATCGGAATCATGATGCCATCCAACCATCTCATCCTCTGTCGTCCCCTTCTCCTCCTACCCTCAATCTTTCCCAGCATCAGGGTTTTTTCAAATGAGTCAGTTCTTCATATCAGGTGGCCAAAGCCTTGGAGTTTCAGCTTTAGCATCAGTCCTTCCAGTGAACACCCAGGACTGATTTCCTTTAGGATGGACTGGTTGGATATCCTTGCAGTCCAAGGGACTCTCAGGAGTCTTCTCCCACACTACAGTTCAAAGGCATCAATTCTTTGGTGCTCAGCTTTCTTTATAGTCCAACTCTCACATCCATACATGACCACTGGAAAAACCAGAGCCTTGACTAGACGGCCCTTTGTTGGCAAAGTAATGTCTCTGGTTTTTAATGTGCTGTCTGGGTTGGTCATAACTCTCCTTCCATGAGTAAGCATTTTTAAATTTCATGGCTGCAATCACCATCTGCAGTGATTTTCGAGCTCCCAAAAATAAAGTCAGCCACTGTTTTCACTGTTTCCCCTTCTATTTCCCATGAAGTGATGGGACAGGTTGCCATGATCTTCATTTGCTGAATGTTGAGCTTTAAGCCAACTTTTTCATTCTCTGCTTTCACTTTCTTCAAGAGGCTCTTTAGTTCTTCTTCACTCTGCCATAAGGGTGGTGTCATCTGCACCTGAGGTTATTGGTATTTCTCTCAGCGATCTTGATTCCAGCTTGTGCTTCCTCCAGCCCAGCATTTCTCATGATGTACTCTGCATATAAGTTAAATAAGCAGGGTGATAATATACAGCCTTGATGTACACTTTTTCATATTTGACATCTTTAAGATATACAAATAATAAGTGTCTAATCCTTATATTTTATTGTCTAAAATTTGTGAAGGAGAAAATATTTTTCAGTCACTGATTTGATTGATAATTTTTAGAGTAAACCTGTATTAAGTCATCCCCTACCTACGACACTAAGACCAGAGAGGGATTTTAGGAATCACAGGCTACTGCCCCCTTTGGATTCTGGGTTATGCAGAACTTGCCTGAGACTCAGCAGGGTCCAAGCTGATAAGCTAATTTGGTTCCACAGAAACTCAAAAGGCATTTAAGACTCTTTAAACTGCTCTCTGGCAGACCCCCACTTTGACCTTACCCACAGGATCAGAGTTTGATCCCTTTGTTACTGAAAAAAAGGCTATGGCTACATTGCTTAAAGGATAATTGACACTGTTGTTTTTTAGGAATCACAGGCTACTGCCCCCTTTGGATTCTGGGTTATGCAGAACTTGCCTGAGACTCAGCAGGGTCCAAGCTGATAAGCTAATTTGGTTCCACAGAAACTCAAAAGGCATTTAAGACTCTTTAAACTGCTCTCTGGCAGACCCCCACTTTGACCTTACCCACAGGATCAGAGTTTGATCCCTTTGTTACTGAAAAAAAGGCTATGGCTACATTGCTTAAAGGATAATTGACACTATTGTTTTGCTGTTGGCGTCCAGCCCCAGCAGGATCCAGGGATACCCTCAGGGGACACAGCGTCAGCGAGAGAGATAAAGGAAGAATGTTGCAGATAAGAAAATAGAGGAGAGAAAGAGGTTGATATTTCTTGGTTTACGAAGAAAACCAATAAAGTCCCACCACGGGACTTGTTCTGTTCATGTAGGCCACAGGCGCCCTCTTGACGGGGAGAAGGTGCAGAGCACCTTCTCGAGAGGGTCTTAGAAGCTTGGGCAGGAAAGTGAACTCAGAGAGCCTCTGCACTCCAAGGGATCAGTCTGAAAAAGAAAGGGAGAGAGAGAAAAAATGACACGGGGTGACCAAGCTTCAGTGAGCGAGGCCCATGACTTATTTTTGGAAGGAACTTTTATAGCTTGACTGATACATAGAGGGAAATGAAAGATGCAAAGTCATGAAGAGTTAGCCCAAAGATTACATTTGTTTTGTCTTTATTGAAATCAGGTTTTTTTTCTGTATACTTTTTCCATAAACAATGTTGTGTACATTATCTTCTGGCCTTGGAGGCCTGTGGACATTTTATGACCCTCTTGATAAAGGCTGCTCAACCATAAAACTTATTTTCCCTTGAAGTGTTTTTTCTTTATATTTTAATCTATGTCAGCCTCAGAAAGTATTAAGCAGAGTTATATTTTCACGGAGCAAAGGTGCAGCAAGTTACAACAAAGAAAGGACCAATTAGCTCCGAGGTCTGATGTGGTTAATTCCAAGGCTACTGCTTGTTTTTCTTACATTCCAACTATGTTAACTAATGCACACCCAGGTGCACAGTGGATAAGGGATATGGGAACTTGGCAGCAAGCGTTGGCTCAACAATGAAATCCTACACCAGCACTACTCTAATAGTTTTTAACTCTTCGAAAGGCTCTATATTTTTAGAATATTTTAGGCTTCCTGTATCTCTCATGGTTGGGAGGCTGTAAACAGGCACATGTGTAGCTGCAAGAGTCTGGATAAACCTGCCAAGTAAGCAAGAATGCCAACAGAAGAGGTTTGATTGAAATATTCCTTTCATGCCCAAGAGACTTATCAACTAGAGCCCTAAGTTGATTTTTTCCAGAGAAAGGTGGTTGGAGATAGCCCCCTGTTAATGTCAGAAGAGTTGGTGAAAGGCACAAAATAGTAAGACAGATTCTGGTTTGTAGGTACATGTTCGAGCAGGTCCAGGGGGTCCCTCAAGTCCTGATCCGCCTTGCTCATCAGGTCTCTTCCACATGACGTTGTCATGGGTGGGATCTCCCATGCTGGCTCTCGGCATTTTGCTAATGCCTAAAACTCCTAAGCTTATTAATAGACAAAATCTTACTGTATTGACTTCTCATGATGTAAGTGGGATCTTAAACTCGAAATCTCAGAGTGACAATGGCTCCATCTTTAAAACTACTGTAACTCAAGGGGTGTCAAAACTCTAGGAATAGAATATCACTTACACTGTTCCTGGAGACCTCAATCTTCAGAAAAAGTTGGAAAAGCGAATGACATTATTAAGAAGCATCTGTGTAGGAAACTCAGAAGCATGAGACAGTTGGTTTAATGTTCTCCCTGTAGCTTTAATGAGGACTCAAACTCCCCCTAAGAAGAAGGACCTTTCTCTATGACAGACTGGTTTTGTGCACAGATATTGTCATAGACCCTGAAGCCTTAAAATTAACTATGTGACTCAGCTTTCAGCTTTTCAGCCTCCTCATCAATTGAGGACTTCCCATGGTGGGTTTCTCTGCTTCAAGGAAAAGACTTTCTTCAACTCTTCTTCATCTGATGACATCAAAAAATTCTAAGAAGGAAGGACTGATATAACATATTGACCTTAAGTGTGGACATAATGTAATTTTTACTTTTGATTATGTTTTGACTTGGTTTAATGCCTATTTTGCCTTATATCTGTAACTGTTAAACAGGGTTTGTTTCTAACTGTGTGAAAGCTGAGTTGGGTCCAACTCTTTGAATTCCCCTGGACTGTTCAGAGCAGGCTTCCCTGCCTTTCACTGTCTCCCAAAGTTTTCTCAAACTCATGTCCATTGAGCTCGTGGTGCTGTCCATCATCACATTCTCTGTTGCCCTTTTTCTTCCTACCCTCAATCTTTCCCAGCATCAGGGTCTTTTCCATAAGTTGGCTCTTCGCATCAGGTTGCCAGAGTATTGGAGTTTCAGCTTCAGCATCAGTCCTCCAAAAGAATATACAGGGTTGGTTTCCTTTAGGCTTGACTGGTTTCATCTCCTTGTTGTCCAAGGGACTCGCAAGAGTCTTCTCCAGCACCACAGTTTGAGAGCACAATTCTTCAACCTTCAGCATTCTCTAATTCCCTCAGCCATACATGACTACTGGAAAAACCATAGCTTTGGCTATATGGACTTTTGTTGGCAATGTGATGTGCTGGATTCTTAATATTCTGTCTATTTGTCATAGTTTTTATTCCAAGAGGCTAGTGTCTTTTAATTTCATGGTTGCAGTTACCTTCGGCAATGACTTTGGAGCCGAAGAAAACAGTCTGTCACTCTTTTCCATTGTTTCCCCATCTATTTGTCATGAAGTGTTGGGACTGAATGCCATGATCTTAATGTTTGGAATGTTGGGTTTTAGGCCAGCTTTTTCACTCTCCTCTTTCATTTTCATCAAGAGGCTCTTTGCTGCTGCTGCTGCTGCTAAGTCACTTCAGTCGTGTCCGACTCTGTGCGACTCCATAGACGGCAGCCCACCAGGCTCCCCCATCCCTGGGATTCTCCTGGCAAGAATACTGGAGTGGGTTGCCATGTCCTTCTCCAATAAGAGGCTCTTTAGTTCCTCTTCATTTTCTGCCATCAGGGTGGTGTCATCTGTGTTTCAAGGTTACTGATATTTCTCCCTGCAATCTTGATTCCAACTTGTGCTTCATCCAGCCTGGTATGCATGATGCATTCTGCATACGAATTAAATAAGCAGGGTGTCAATATACAGCCTTTGTGTACTCATTTGTCAATCTGGAACCAGTTTGTTCCATGTCTGATTCTAACGGTTGCTTCTTGACCTACATACAGGTTTCTCCGGAGGCAGGTATGGTGGTCTGGTATTCCCCTCTCTTGAAGAGTTTTCTGTTTCCTATAATCCACACAGTCAAAAGACTTAGCCTAATCCATGAGACAGATGTAAGTGTTTTTCTGGAATTCTCTTGCCGTTTCTATGTTCCAAAGGATGTTGGCAATTTGATGTCCGGTTCCTCTACCTTTTCTAAATCCAGGTTGAATATCTGGAAGTTCTCGGCTCATGTACTATTGAAGTCTAGCTTGAGGTATATTGACTGTTATCTTGCTAGCATGTGAAAAGAGCATGGTAGTTTCAACTTTCTTTGGCATTACCCTTCTTTGGGATTGAAATAAAGACTGACCCTTTCCAGTCTTGTGGCCCTCACTGAATTTTCCAAATGTGCTGCTCTATTGGGTCAGCACTTTAACAGCATCATCTTCTAGGATTTTAAATAGATCAGCCAGAATTCCATCACCTCTACTAGCTTTGTTTATACTATGCTTCCTAAGGCCCATTTGACTTCACAAGGCGAGGTGTCTGGCTCTAGGTGAGTGACCGCACAATTATGATTATCCAGGTCATCAGGACTTTTTTCTCCAGCTATTTTGTGTATTCTTGCCACATCTTCTTTAATCTCCTCTATTTCTGTTAGTTCCTTATCATTTCTTCCCTTTATGTGCCAATCTTTTTGCATGAAATGTTCCCTTGGTATCTGAAGTTTTCTTGAATAGACCTCTAGTCTTTTTTATTCTGTTGTTCTCCTCTATTTCTTTGCTTAAGAATCCTTTCTTGTATCTCTCCTTGCTCTACTTTGGAACTCTGCATTCGGAAAGACATATCTTTTCCTGAACTCTGCATTCAGACAGGCATATCTTTCCATCTCTCCTTTGCTTTTCACTTCTCTTCTTTCCTAATCTATTTGTAAGACCTCCTCAGGCAACCGTTTTCTGTGGTGCATTTCTTTTTCTTGAGGGTGGTTTTTGTAACTACCACCTGTACAATGCTATATACAGAGCCTGTAGGATGGGTACAATCACAGTATAATGAAATGCCATCCCCGTGTGGTAAGGTTCTCCACAAACGGGGGAACAGTAATACCAAAGAAGCCCTCCCACTTCTGTGAAGGTTCTCAACCACATGTCATGCTTCTCAGTCTGGAGAACCAACAAAGGGCCTGGGAATCCCCAGGAAATCTGACCTTGAAGGCCAGTGGCATTTGATTACCAGACTTCCACAGAAATGGGGGGAACAGATACTCCAGTCTTGGAGGACCAAAACAAAGTCTTGCACACACCAAGAGCTCCAGGAAAGGAGCAGTAACTCTAGAGGATGCTGAGCCAAACTACCTTTTAATGTGGGAGGGTCTTTTGAGGAGGCCTGGGTCAGCTGAGGTTCACCTCAGAGACAGAGGCACATTCCTGGAAGGTCCCCCTTGCTGAAAATCCTCTTGGAGGTCACCATTAACCCTACCATGACCCTGTAGACCACAGTGCTTGGTCATTTCAGCCAAACAACTATCAGGAAGGGAGTGCAACCCTACTCATCAGCAAATAATTGGATTAAAGCTTTACTGAGCAATGATCTGCCCCCAGAGCAAGTTCCCATTTTCCCCACTCAGTCCCTGCCATCAGGCACCTTACCCAAGCCTCTTGGCCTCTTACATCAGGAGACAGACAGAAAAAGCAAGAAGAGCCACAGTTCCACAGTGGCTAGAACAAAAACCACATTACAGAAAGTTAAGCAGGATGCAAAGGCAGAAAGATATGTCCCAGAATAAGGGACAAGATATAATCCCAGAAAGACAACTAAATGAAGTGGAGATAGGCATCCTCCCAGAAAGAGAATTCAGAATAATGATAGTGAAGATGATGTAGGATCTTAGGGAAATAATGGAGAAGAGGCAAGAAATGTTTTCCAAAGACCTAGAAGAACTAAAGAACAGACAGCAATGAATAATACACTAGAATAATTACAGAATAACTGAGGAAGAAGAATGGAGAAATGGCCTGGAGGACAGGATGGTGGAAAATACTGCCACAGAAGAGAATATAGAGAAATGAATGAAAAGAAAGGAAGGTAGCTTAAGACACCTTTGGGACATCATTAAATGCACCAAAATTTACATGATAGGGTTCCTAGAAGGAGACAAGAGAGAGTCCCAGGAAGGATAAACCCAAAGAGAAGCACACCAAGATACAGAGTAATCAAACTGACAAAAATTAAAGACAAAGATAAAATATTAAAAGCAACAAGGGAAAAATGACAAACAACATACCAGGGAACTCCCATCAGGTTATCAGCTGTTTTCTCAACAGAAACTCTGCAAGCCAGAAGGGAATGGAATGATATATTTAAAGTGATGAATGGGAAGAAACTACAATGAAGAATACTCTACCAGCAAGACTCTCCTTCTAATTTGATGGAGAAATCGAAAATTTTCCAGACAAGCAAAAGTGAAGAGAATTCAGCAGCATCAAACCAGCTTTTTTTTTTTTTTAATTGCAGGCTAATTTACAATATTGCAGTGATTTTGTCATCCATTTACATGAATCAGCCATGAATGTACATGTGTTCCCCATCCTGAGCCCCTCTTCCACCTCCTTCCCCATCCCATCCCGCTGGGTCATCCCAGTGCACCAGCCCCGAGCACCCCGTCTCATGCATCAAACCTGGACTGGCGATCTGTTTCACACATGATAATATACATGTTTCAGTTCTATTCTATCAAATCATCCCACCCTTGCCTTCTCCCACAGAGTCCAAAAGACTGTCCTATACACCTGCATCTCTTTTATTGTCTCACATATAGGGTTGTTATTATTATCTTTCTAAATTCCATATATATGTGTTAGTATACAGCATTATTGCTTTTCTTTCTGACTTACTTCACTCTGTATAACAGACTCGTTTCATCTACCTCATTAGAACAGATTCAAGTGTATTCTTTTTAATGGCTGAATACTACTCCATTGTGTATATGTACCACTGATTTCTTACCCATTGTTCTGCTGATGGACATCTAGGTTGCTTCCATGTCCTGGCTGTTATAAACAGTGCAGTGACGAACATTGGGATACACGTGTCTCTTTCAATTCTGGTTTCCTTGATGTGTATGTCCAGCACTGGAATTGCTGGGTCGTATGGCAGTTCTATTTCCAGTTTTTAAGGAAGCTCCACACTGTTCTTCATAGTGGCTGTACTAGTTTGCATTCTTACCAACAGTGTAAGAAGGTTCCCTTTTCTCCATACCCTCTCCAGCATTTACTGTTTGTAGAGTTTTGGATAGCAGCCTTTCTGACTGGCATGAAATGATACCTCGTTGCGGTTTTGATTTGCATTTCTCTGATAATGAGTGATGTTGAGCATCTTTTCATGTGTTTGTTAGCCATCCGTATGTCTTCTTTGGAGAAATGCCTATTTAGTTCTTTGGCCCATTTTTTGATTGGATCATTTATTTTTCTGGAGTTGAGCTGCATAAGTTGCTTGTATATCTTTGAGATTAGTTGTTTGTCAGTTGCTTCATTTGCTATTGTTTTCTCCCATTCAGAAGGCTGTCTTTTCAACTTACTTTGTTGTGCAGAAGCTTTTCATTTTAATTAGATCCCATTTGTTTATTTTTGCTTTTATTTCCACTACTCTGGGAGATAAGTCATCAAGGATCCTGCTGCTATTTATGTCAGAGAGTGTTTTGCCTATGTCTTCCTCCTGGAATGTTATTGTTTCTGGTCTCACGTTTAGATCTTTCATTCATTTTTAGCTTATTTTTGTGTATAGTGTTAGAAAGTGTTCTAGTTTCATTCTTTTACAAGTGGTTGACCAGTTCTCCCAGCACCACTTGTTAAAGAGATTGTCTTTTCTCCATTGTATATTCTTGCTTCCATTGTCAAAGATAAGGTGTCCATAGGTGCATGGATTTACCTCTGGGCTTTCTATTTTGTTCCATTGATCAATGTTTCTGTCTTTGTGCCAGTACCATACTGTCCTGCTTACTGTATCTTTGTAGTTTAGCCTGGAGTCAGGCAGGTTGATTCCTCCCGTTTTATTCTTCTCTCTCAAGATTGCTTTGGCTATTCAAGCCTTTTTGTATTTCCATACAAATTGTGAAATTTTTTTGTTCTAGTTCTCTGAAAAATACTGTTGGTAGCTTGATAGGGATTGCATTGAATCTATAGATTGCTTTGGGTAGTATACCCATTTTCACTATATTGATTCTTCCAATCCATGAACATAGTATATTTTGCCATCTATTTCTGTCATCTTTGATTTCTTTCATCAGTATCTTATAGTTTTCTATATATAGATCTTTTGTTTCTTTAGGTAGATATATTTCTAAGTATGTTATTCTTGTCTATGCAATGGTGAATGGAATACTTTCCTTAATTTCGCTTTCTGTTTTCTCATTGGTAGTGAATAGGAATGCAAGGAATTTCTGTGTGTTGATTTTATATCCTGGAAGTTTACTATATTCATTGATTAGCTCTAGCAATTTTCTGGTGGGGTTTTTCAGGTTTTCTATGTAGAGGATCATGTCATCTGTAAACAGTGAGAGGTTTACTTCTTTTCCCATCTGGATTCTTTTTATTTCTTTGTCTGCTCTGATTGCTGTGGCCAAAACTTCCAAACCTATGTTGAATAGTAGTGGTGAGAGTGGGCACCCTTGTCTTGTTCCTGACTTTAAGGGAAATGCTTTCAACTTTTCACCATTGAGGATAAAGTTTGCTGTGAGATTGTCATACATAGCTTTTATTATGTTGAGGTATGTTCCCTCTATTCCTGCTTTCTGGAGGGTTTTTACTCATAAGTGGATATTGAATTTTGTCAAAGGATTTCTTTGCATCCATTGAGATAATCATATGGTTTTTATCTTTCAATTTGTTAATGTGGTGTATTATGTTGATTGATTTGTGGATATTGAGGAATCCTTGCATCCCTGACATAAAGCTCACTTGGTCATGATGTATGATCTTTTGAATGTATTGTTGGATTCTGCTTGCTTTTGTTAAGGATTTGTGCATCTATGTTCACTGGTGATACTGGCCTGTAGTTTTCTTTTATTGTGGCATCGTTGTCTGGTTTCGCTATTAGGGTGATGGTGGTCTCACAGAAAAGTTTGGGAGTTTACCTTCCTCTGCAGTTTTCTGGAAGAGTTTGATTGGGATAGATGTTAGCTCTTCTCTCAATTTTTGGTAGAATTCAGCTGTGAAGCTTCCTGGTCTTGGGTTTTTGTTGGCTGGATGATTTCTGATTACAGTTTTGATGTCTATGCCTGTCATGGGTCTGTTAAGATTCTCTATTTCTTCCTGGTTCAGTTTTGGAAAGTTGTACTTTTCTACTAATTTGTCCATTTCTTTGATGCTGTCCATTTTATTGTCATATAGTTGCTAATAGTAATCTCTTAAGATCCTTTGTATTTCTGTGTTGTCTGTTTTGATCTCTCCATTCTCATCTCTAATTTTGTTGATTTGATTCATCTCCCTTTGTTTCGTGATGAGTCTGGCTAATGGTTAGTCAATTTTATTTATCATCTCAAAAGCCAGCTTTTAGCTTTGTTGATTTTTGCTATGGTCTCTTGTTTCTTTTGTATTTATTTCTGCCCTAATTTTAAAGATTTCTTTACTTTTACTAATCCTGGGGTTCTTCATTTCTTCCTTTTCTAGCTGCTTTTGGTGGAGTTAGGTGATTTATTTGATTTTTCTCTTGTTTCTTGAGGTAAGCCTGCATTGCTATGAACCTTCCCCTTAGCACTGCTTTTACAGTGTCCCATAGGTTTTGGGTTGTTGTGTTTGCATTTTCCTTCATTTCTATGCATATTTTGATTTCTTTCTTTTTTATTTCTTCTGTGATTTGTTGGTTATCAAGCAGTGTGTTGTTCAACCTTCATATGTTGGAATTTTTAATAGTTTTTTTTTCCTGTAATTGACATCTAATCTTATTGCATTGTGGTTAGAAAAGATGCTTGAAATTGTTTCAATTTTTTTTAAATTTACCATGACTAGATTTATGGCCTAGTATATGATCTACCCTGGAGAAGGTTCCGTGTGTGCTTGAGAAAAGGTAAAATTTGTTGTTTTGGGATGAAATGTCCTATAGATATCAATTAAGTCTAACTGATCCATTGTATCATTTAAAGTTTGTGTTTCCTTGTTAATTTTCTGTTTATTTCATCTATGCATAGGCATGATTGTGTTATAGTTAATTTCCCCTTTCATACTTGTTACCATTTGCCTTACTCCTATGTTGGGTGCATATATAATTGTTATATCTTCTTCTTGGATTGATTGTTTGTTCATTATATAGTGTCCTTCTTTGTCTCTTTTCACAGACTTTAACGTTTATTTTATCTGATATGAGTATGCTAGTCCTCCTTTTTTTAGTCTCTATTTGTGTGGAATATCTTTTTCCAGCCCTTCACTTTCCATTTGTATGTGTCCTTTGTTTTGAGGTGGGTCTCTTCTGGACAACATATATAGGGGTCTTCTTTTTGTATCCTTTCAGCCAGGCTTTGTCTTTTGGTAAGGATATTCAATCCATTTACATTTAAGGTAATTATTGATAAGTATGATCCCTTTGTCATTTACTTTGTTGTTTTGGATTCAAGTGTAGCACCCTTTCTGTGTTTCCTTTCTAGAGGAGATCCTGTAGCATTTGTTGGAGAGCTCAACCAAACCAGCTTTACAGCAAATGCCAAAGGAACTTCTTTAGGCAGGAAACACAAAGGAAGAAAAAGATGTCTTCCCATAATCATTTGTAGTTGTAATTATCTCTTATTTTCTCTCTGGCTATTGATTGTGAAAACTGATAAGATCTTTTACCTTTATGATTATGCAACTTACTCAATACTATTGTGTCATGATTATTCAACAGAAATATTATAGAACTCTATATCACCCAAACTACCATTTAATAGAAAAACCATTAATCACTTTTAAACTGCAGATACGTATCAGAACTTTCCTAGAATTTTTTTAAATACAAACTACCAATATTGCTTTTTTTCCTCCAGAGCTCGAGATATGTTTCTAATGAACCAGCATAGTTAAAAACAACTGGACTATGTGATGATCTTTTACTTTCATGTGGTTGTTTCTCTTTTACTATGTAATATTCAGTGCTCTCACTTTATTTAATTTTTGTTTTCCAATTTCTTCATCTCTTTTTTCTTCTTTTTCACCCCTTATTCAATTGTAGTAGCAATGCTTTAGTGTGTGTGTGTGTGTGTGTGTGTGTGTGTGTGTATAATATGCATGACATATACTTATATATCTTAGAATATTTATGAGTTTCTGCCTAAATAAAAGACCTACGACATTTTGATTTCCATTGTTTGGCTAAGTATGAATAGAATGCTAGATTTTTAATTAAAAAAAAAAAGATATGCACCAAACAAGAAAGGTGTACTGTCCAGCACAGGGAAATTTAATACCTCATAATAACCTATAAAGAAAAATCATTTCAAGAATAATATGTGTGTCTATGTACACCTGAATTACATTGCTCTGCACCGAAAACACTGTAAGTTAACCGTACCTCACTAACAAATATAATAAAAAAAGTAAATAACTTTGTTAAAAAAAATTGAGACCGTCACCTGCTGGCAGCATGATTAATGTGGGTTTCAGCAGCATTTTTGCCTCATATTCAACCTCCAAGAATGGGGTTTTGTAAGTCTCCTCATCTCCAAGACTGCGACCAAGACTGAAGGAAGGAAATGTATGCCTTGTTCTTAGAACGGGAGGTCATCATGAGATGAAGTCAGGGCCCATGCTCTGAGGCTCCCAGGAGCCTGATGGTGTTGGGAATGGAGCCTCAGAGAATCCCCTGGGGAGGATCGAGAGGTCCACAGCCCTTCCTGCCCCAGGGATGGGAACCTGTGTTTGCTTAGATTCTGGCTCCTCTGGTCTGGCTTGCAAGGCCAGCTGTGCAGTGTTCAAGAAGGTGAGCATGGGGTCTGAGACCAGAGAGGAGGAATGGTCATTCTGTAGGTACTGGGAGGAAGACAGCTCAGTGCCCTTTCCCTCCCTCTATGCCCGCCAGCCCTGCTCTGGTCAAATCCTGGACTGAGCCCTGGGGACCCAGACAAGAATCAGACATCAGTCACTGTCAGAAGCGAACTGTAGGTTACGGTGGAGAGGGGAGGCGCTCGAGCACTGTGGCCCCAGTGGAAGACTCCTGGACATGAGACTCCCTAGGTGAGTCTGGCTGGAAACAACAGGAAACCTTGTTCTGAACCACAGGAGGCCTTGTCCTAGGGGCAGATCTGGGAAGCAGGGAGCAGAAGGCACAGGAGGAGGGCAGGAGGTGAGGCCTGGGGCTGCATTTCGCAGACGGGGGAGTTTCTCTGGGCAAACATAAAGATTCCCATGAGCTTATCACTTACATCTAGTAATAAGGCAGTAGAATCTCAGAAGGAAAGAAGCACAGATTAAAGAGTTGAAAGGAGAGACAGGGTAAGAGGCTCCAAAGAGAGCCCAGTGCCATGGTGATGTCCTGCACAGGGTACGACTTTAGTGGCATGACAATGGGCTAGAGCCCAGCCCACACTGCAGTCAACCTGGCTCTCCCAAGGACACTTTGCCCTTCTTGTACTTTCCGGCTTAGTGTCTCTTCTGCGAAAGAGACTGAGAGCCTGATGCCCTCTGGACACCCTGCCTTCTGGGGTGAGGGAAGTGATGTCTGTGAGAAACACCTGTTAAGCAGAGGAGAATGTGTCCTTTGTGATGGTTTGTGTGGTGATGGAGGCTCTGAGGTGGTGGTGGTGCGACAGTGGTGGTGTTAGTGATGCATGTGGAGAGACGATGGTGGTAGTGGTGGTAGGGACGATAGCTGTGTTGGTGATGATGGCTGTGATGACATTGGTTGTGTGTTGACAAGGATAATGATGTGAATGGAGTTGGTGGTGATGATGATGGTAGTGAGGACAGTATAGGCAGTGGTGACGATGATCAGTTTCCTGTTAACACTGTTGGCATGGATGATGGCGGTTGTGCAGTGGTGGTACAGTTAGCCCTGGAGGTTTTGGTGGTGCTGCTGGAAGTGATGGTGCTGGAAGAGGTAGGAGTGTTAGAGGTCACCATGAAGGTGATAGTGCTGGTGATTCTGGTGGTGCTTGTGGTGGTGGAGATAGTGTTGTTGGTGGCAGAGGTCTTGGTGTTGTGATGGTGTGGATGTAACAGTTGAGAGAGTGCTTGAACAGTTGAGAGAGTGCTTGTATGCACTGGTGTTAGAAGTGGTATTGATGTTGGAGGTGAAATGAGAAGTGAGGAAATGGGAAACGAATACATTTTTCAATAGATTTCCCATATTTTTCTATAGTTCCTAATTTTTATCCCCATTCTCTCCAAGAATGGTGTTTAAAAAATTAATATACTTTTAATTTTGATGATGGTAGGAATGTGAATAGCGATAAAGAATGTGGTGGCTTTGGAAGAGGTGCATGATGGGTAGGTTGTGGTACTGGTGGTAATTTTGGTGTTGCTGTTGGAGGTGTTGGTGTTAGAAGTGATGCAATGATGGGCTGAGGTGTTAGTGGTGATGATGGTGGTGCTGGAGGATTCATTATGGACCTGGAGGCAGTGGTATTGGAGGTGGTACAGGTGGAGATAGTGATGGTGACCTTGGTAATGGTGCTGGTGGTGATGGTGATGGTGCTGATGTGGGAGGTGCTGGTGTTATAGGTTATGCAATGATGTGCCAAGATGTTAGTGGTGGTGATGGTGGTGTTGGGACATTTATAACAGACTTGCAGGCGTTGTTGTTGGAGGTGATACAGGTGTGAGTATTGATGTGGCAGTTGTAATGGTGGCAATGGCAGTGGTGTTGGAGGTGCTGGTATTGGCTGAAGAGTTGGTGGGTGAGGTGATGACAGAGATGGCATCTGACCCTTATTGATCATTGATTAGAGACCCACATGCTGTACTCAATGTGATCTATTTGAATTACTTCTATTTAAACTTTATAACACTCCTTTGAGACAGATCATACATCATTATCAAATATTTTTATATAGGAGGCAACTGAGGCTTATTGAGGCTGCATTATTTGCCCACTTTTACAGTGTTGGGAGTCAGCAGAGTCTGGAATCGGCCAGGCTGGATCATCTAAAATCCACCCCCTTATCCCCTGTACTCTGGCACACATGGACACGCGTCAGCAATCACAGTGTTAACTGGAGACAGTCTCCTGCTGAGGGTGGAAGACAGAGCCCGGACCAGGCTCAGACACCCAGTCCCAGCCCTGCAGGAGGCCACAGGGACTCTGTTCTGGGAAAGAATAATCAAACCTGTGAGCTGGAGGATCTGGTCATCAATGTGGGTCACGGCCTCGTCATGCATGACCTGGCCTCCAAGGACGAACTCCAGGCGACCTTCAGCCACAAGCTGGTGGACCTTGGCATGGTGGGCAGAGAAAAACACCACGTTACACCTCCCAGGCTGAACCGTTTTTGTTTGCTGGTCTCATGCTAATGCATTTCAAGGTCCTTCCTTCAGACTCCTCAGCCTCATTTCTTCTGCAAATATAAGGACACAGTCTGTCCTGGTCAGCCCTGTGTCCAGCTATCAGAACAGCACCTGGCTGCGGCTAATGCTTCATCAAGCATATATACAGGTACATATGTTCACACTTTTGTTTTGAGATGATTTCAAAGTTATGAAAGCATTTCAAGGATTGTAAAAAACACTCCCCTCCCATAAATCTTTCCACAGATTGTTGTTTTTCAGTTGATCAGTCATCTCTGACCCGTTGTAACCTCATGGACTGAAGCACTGCAGGCATCCCTGTCATTTACTATCTCCCAGAATTTGCTCAATCGGATGTCCACTGAGTTGGTGATGCCATCTAAGCTCCTTATCCTCTGCCATCCCCTTCTCCTCTTGCCTTCAATCTTACCCTGCATGAAGGTCTTTTTCAATGAGTTGGCTCTTCTCATCAGGTGGCCAAAGAACTGAAGTTTCAGATTCCCTCAGTTATCTCACTGTTAATATTGTTTACTCATTTCCTTAACACTATTTATTTATTTTAAACCAAGATATGGTTTACTTAAACCAATTGAAAATAAACATTAGCAGCTTCATGTCTTTATTTCTGTAGTTCACTAAGTGTTGAGCAAGAAGAATAATAGCTCTTATATAATTAACAAATTAGAAATTTAACATTAATCATGTTGCCAATGATTAATGAACATCAACATTCTAGGAATCAGCAAACTAAAATGGACTGGAATGGGTGAATTTAACTCAGATGACCATTATATCTACTACTACAGGCAGGAATCCCTTAGAAGAAATGGAGTAGCCATCATGGTCAACAAAAGAGTCCGAAATGCAGTACTTGGATTTAATCTCAAAACGACAAAATAATCTCTGTTCGTTTCCAAGACAAACCATTCAATATCATGGTAATTCAAGCCTATGCCCAAACCAGTAATGCTGAAGAAGGTGAAGTTGAATGGTTCTATGAAGACCTACAAGACCTTTTAGAACTAACACTCAAAAAAGATGTCCTCTTCACTATAGGGGACTGGAATCCAAAAGTAGGAGGTC
>SJYC01120745.1:0-16386 GCA_006408675.1 Madoqua kirkii
AGATTAAAAATCTAGAGTAGAGGTTAGACTCTCAAAAATACAATATTAAAAAAACAAAATCACAAAAATTATAAAAAGTATATATGAAACTTGCTTTAACAAAGGGTCTTTTTTTAGAAAGGTAATAGGCTATAAAAATGAAAATTAAACAAGTAATAAAGGACTTAAAAAACAATAATAGTAAAATATATCTAGGAATTTCTCTGGAGCTGTTGTGGGCAGTATGGGGTCAGTTCAATTTCAGATAGTTCCTTGCTCAGGCTTATATTTCTCAAGGTCTATAGGCCCCTCCCAATGTAGTCAGTGCTAAGGACGTGGCTTAAATCTGTTGCACCTGTCACTTCCAAAGCGCTTCCCTCTGTGTATTTTGGCTTCTTCTGTTTGCAAGTCTCTTCAGTGTCTAATTTCTGCCCTGACCTATTTAGGCTCACTTGTTCGGTGCTGTGGAGAGGGAGGAACCCTGCAAACAAACATCACAGGTGTGTGTGAGGAGTCCACGCAGTGCCTGGGCCACACTGGGCTTGCCTCCGCTCACATGTGTGTGCTTTCCTGGTCTGCACTGCTCAGGCTCCAGGTTGCTCTGCAGGGGAACTGTCTAAAGCAGGCCCTGGGTTGCCTGCACTTCCCAGGTCTAAGCCGCTCAGGTTCAGGTTCTCGGGCACTCCACAAAGGCACACGTGGCTGGGCCTGCGTTTTGTGCCCTTCCCGGTCTGAGCAGCTCAGGTGACCGGGTGCTTGGCGCGTGCACGCTCCCCAGGTGTGTGGTGCGTCTCATCACCTCCCCGTCCAGCCACTTGGTTTCCTGGGTGTGCAGCGGGAGCGCCGTCTCAAGTGTGCTGTGTGTCTCCTCTGGGGAGCTGGTCTCTGGCTGCGACCCTCCTGGCGGATGCCAACCATCCAGGATCCCAGGAAGCCTTGGTTAATACCTGGGAGCCTGCTCGCAAATTGGTAGATGCCCTTCTCTGGCTCTAGCTGTCGCCCGCCTGCCTCTCTGCCTCCAGCGGGCAATGGGCCGTTCCCCACGGGCTGTCTCTCCTCTGGTGTTCGCTCAGTCCTTTGTTCAGTGAGCGGCCTGGTAGTGCCGTAGGTTAGAGCTTTTCGGAAAAATTCTCTCTCTTTTTTTCCTCCCTCTCTGGCTATGCCACAGTTTGGGTTGCTGTTTCACGTTAGCTTCCTCAGATTGTCTCAGGGCATTCGGGCCCGGTCCTGACCCTAAGCAGTGCAGCCTGCGCCTCCCTGTTCAGCCCCCGCTTGCTGCTGGCAGGTGTGAGGTCTGGGCTACTTCTCCACTGGGAGTCGTGGTTAGACACGTAATCTGTGGGTTTTGTTTATTTGTTTATTTATTTTCCCTCCTGGTTTTGTTGCCCTCTGAGATTCCAAAACTCCCCACAGACCCACCGGTGAGAGGGTTTCCTGGTGTTTGTAAACTTCTCCTCTTTCACGACTCCCTCCCTGGGATGGGTCTCCATCCCTAACTCTTTTGTCTCTCTTTTTATCTTTTATATCTTGTCCCACCTCCTTTTGAAGACAATGGCTGCCTTTCTGGGTGCCTGGTATCCTCTGCCAGTGTTCAGAAGTTGTTTTGTGGAATTTGCTCAGCGTTCAATGAATTTGTGGGGGAGAAAGTGGTCTCCCTGTCCTGTTCCTCTGCCATCTTAGGACCACCTGATTCTAATAGTATTTGTACGGAATCTTCTTGAATAGATGTACTTTTAAAAAGCTAGTGTTTAGTGACTTTTCTGCAAATTAGATTGTTTTTGTGGGCCAGGGAGAAAATTAAATTGCCTGTGTCTTTATTTTGAAATTTTAGAGGGAAGAAAATAGGATATGATTTGTTTTTCATGCTCAAGGGAATAATGAGACATATTTTAGTATCTTATTTCTGCTTTGAGAGTCTAGAAAAGTGTTTTCACCTTTAGAAAAAAATTCTGGGGTTTTAGAACCTAATTTTTAAAGATAAAAATTTCAGACTCTTCTCTCCACCCCTCAGTTTTGATATACAAAGTATATTAGTCAGGATTCAGTCAGGAATACAGAAGCCCCTCTTGGTTTTCCTGGAGTGAAGGGTTTTATACAGAGAGTTAGAGACTTACCATTGGAAGGTCTGGGCTGGTGCATGTCAGTGAGACTGGAAGAGACCATCTCAGCCTGTGGCAGGTGGTTCTCAAGAGCCTGCCTGCATGTGCTGCTAGAGTCACGTCTGCAGCCTCCTCATGAAACTGCCTGCCCCTGCAGTCTCCTACTTTTCTACCTTTTAAGTGAGTATCTCTTTTTGGAAGATCTAACTCAGGACTGTATGGGCCTCAGAGAAGGGCCTTGGCTCCTCCTGTGACTGCAGAGAAAGTAGAAAGAAACACTGGTGATGTTGAGTGGACAGCTGACCATTTGAGACACAGCTCTGGTGATATCAGCCCTTCTCCTGGGCTGATTAGCAGAAAATAACAAGGCCATAATATTTTATTGAGCTTGCTTTTTGTGGTTAGTATTATACTATAAAAACGGGCTTCCTTGGTGGCTCAGTGGTAAAGAATCCACCTGCAATGCATGAGACGTGGGTTTGATACCTGCATCGGGAAGATCCCCTGGAGGAGGAAATGGCAGCCCAATCAGTATTCTTGCCTAGGAAATCCCATGGACAGAGAAGCCTGGTGGGCTCCACGGCGTCTCAAGAGTCGGACACAATTTAGCAACTAAGCAACAACAACATTATAAAAACAATAGGTTTGTTTTCCAAATGTAGTCATATAGACTTGATCATGCTTTTTCAAATTAAATACACTTCTCTTTCCCTCCCTCTCAAATTCTCATTTGCATCCTTAAGGAGAAGTCCTATGTGACAGCTTAAAATTTAATAGAAATGAAATAATCAATTTGTCATCCTAGCCACATTTCAAGTGCCCAGTAGCCACATGTGGTTCATGGCTACTGTATTAGACAGTGCAGAAATAGGGACATTTTCATTTTCATAAGGCACAGTTCTATTAGACAGTGCTGTCTTTGATATTATTTGTCAAATGCTTGTTATTTACCCAGCTCTTTTTTTTTTTTTGGTAGGTTAAGGAATTGTCTCAGGGACTAAATTTCTTTTGTAACGTAGATCATCAATATTTTAGTTTGTTATGTGCCTACAATATAAATGTGTTTTTCCTGGAAATGAATTCTGTTGAATGAATTATATCTGTCATGTACTCTGATCCACAGAATTTAGAAGTCATTTGTGAAGATTATTACTGAAGTTTTGTCCTAATTTCCCTTTCTTTCAGATTCAGTGGAAGAAGGAGAGAAGATTGTGAAGACAGCACTGGATGCGTTTGGAAGAATAGGTGATGTTTCTTTGCATTTATGGTACTCACAGAGCAGCTTCTACCTTTCTAATGAATTATTTTTTATTTTACTTTTGTATGCTAAAAACTCTTTCTTGGTAATCAAATTTTTAGATTTGTTTTAAAATTTAATTTTTAACATACCCTAATCTTATTCCACAAAGGGCTGAGGTGACAGTTTGTATGCATGTATGTGTTGAATTCATTGTTTGGTTTTTGTATTTTAAGGGCCTTTAGAAAAACTTAAAAGCATTCTCTAAGTTTCTTTTTATAGTAATTTAATCATATCCCCAATATATAAAAATACATATATAATTACAGTAATTTACATGATTATATAATTATTTAAATAACTATTAAAGATATAATAATTTAATCATACCCCCAATATTGGGGGTATGATTATATATATGTATATTAGAAAGAAAGAACGAAAGAGAAGTCACTCAGTTGTGTCCAACTCTTTGTGACCCCATGGACTGTAGCCTACCAGGCTCCTCCATCCATGGGATTTTCCAGATATGTATATCAGCTGCTAAGTCACTTTAGTCACGTCTGACTCTGCGACTCCATAGACAGCAGCCCACCAGGCTCCCCCATCCCTGGAATTCTCCAAGTGAGAACAATGGAGTGGGTTGCCATTTCCTTCTCCAATGCATGAAAGTGAAAAGTGAAAGTGAAGTCGCTCAGTCGTGTTCGACTCTTTGCGACCCCATGGACTGCAGCCCACCAGGCTCCTCCGTCCATGGGATTTTCCAGGCAAGAGTACTGGAGTAGGTTGCCATTTCCTTCTCCATGTATATCAGAGTATGATTAAATTATTATAATGCTTATTTAATAGTTACTAATAATTATAGGGACTTCCCTGGTGGCTCAGATGGTAAAGCATCTGCCTGCAATATGGGAGACCTGGGATCCATCCTTAGGTCGGGAAGATGCCCTGGAGAAGGAAGTGGCAACCCACTCCAGTACTCTTGCCTGGAGTGATTCTGTATCTTGCAAATTAAGATGAATTATATGAAAGTTCATTTTTAGAAGTATTTCAATGTATTGTTTAATCTTCCTAATTTAATCCCACACATTGTAAAAGGTTATTGGTTTACTGGAGGAATCGCCCAACATGTTTCTAGTCTGAAAAATGTTGATTTTTATAGTTTGAATGTGTCCACCTTCCCTTTTTTTTGGTCTACCATGTGTATTTTTTCTAACTATGTTTGGTTGAGTTAGTGCAAGACATGTTCACATATTGTCTGACACAGGGATAGAAGCCCTAAAGGTTTGAAGTCATAAAATGAAGATAGCCACAAGATGGTGGTTGAACCTTAAAAAACAACCCCTTTCTTTTTATGGTGAGGATGCAATTGAGTATCCATATAGGCTGTCAGTTTCTAATGCTAATGGTTTCGCTTTTGACTCCATTGACAAGGAAAACTTTTTTAAACTTTTAACTTTCCCTGTGAATTTTGAAGTTGCTTGAGGGATGGCTTATGATTACTGCTGAGTTCTAAAAACTTAAGTTATGTGACTGCTAATTCTTTTTTTTAATTTTATTTTTACTTTATTTTGCTTTACGATACTGTATTGGTTTTGCCATACACTGACATGAATCCGCCACAAGTGTGTATGAGCTCCCAATCCTGAACCCCGCTCCTGCCTCCCACCTCATATCATCTCTCTGGATCATCCCTGTGCACCAGCTAATTCTGTAAATAAGTTCATAGAATTTTGGCAGAAAGTAGATATGGAAAAATGTAAAAAAATTTTTGATATGTAGGTTTGAAAGGAAAGCACTAATGTAATGTGATTCTTATGCTTTTGTGAATCAGATTTTTTTTGCTATAGGTATAAAATTTTGTTTTGCTAAAACTTGTTGCTTATTATATCTACTTACCCATGGGGAGAAAAACACTTTTGAAGGAAATGTGAGTTTTAAGCAAATGCAAATTAATATGCTTGCTTTTATATATGTGACTTGAATGTTTTTATATTGTAGATATTGTGATCAACAATGCTGGGTGAGTATTTCTTTTTTCATTTCCAATAAAGTAATGTGTTTGCAAAGTTTTTTTTTTTTTTTTTTAGTGTTTCCTTTCTCATCTCAACAAATATAATATCAATTTTTAGGATTCTGAGGGACCGTTCATTTAGTAGAATAAGTGATGAAGACTGGGGTAAGATGTTTTAATATTCTCTATGGAACATACTTATCCATTTAGCTGTTTAATACTTGATGTACTTACACACTTAAGGAAAATCTTGCTTCTTCCTATTCTTTCTTCTACTAATGTAAGTGATTTTTTCAGCTTTATGACTGAAAATAATGAACATTTGGGAGTAACCTTTTTTTAAACATTTGAAAAATTAAAAAAAATTAAAATCTGTTGACAAAAGTTATCTAAAAGGTTTTTGTGCTTTTCATCTTTTTTTTTTCCTCTGAGAAATTGTCAGCATTTTCTTGCAGTATTGTTGTTTTTAGCAGCTTTTCATATGTTTGTCTGGCTGTATAATTGTTATTTCAACAGCGAGAGAAGGCTGTGGAAGAGTGAGGCACTAAAAATGATCGAAATCTGATAACTGGGTAGGAAAAGTCTAGATATAATTTTGAAACTTCTAATAAGTAGGAAAATTTTTCATTAGGAATATCGTGTTGGAAAAATTGAGTTTAGATAGTGAACAGTCACTGTTATGAAAATGTTTTTCCATATTTTCTCCTTTTTGCCCTTACTTTCATTAGCTACCAGAACTAAAACAATCTGAGACAGTGGGAGACGTAGTAACTGAGGTGAATTATGTCTTTGTTTATAGAACATATTTTTGGGAAAGATTGCCAGAAGTCCTTTTGGAAGAAGCAAGCTATCTCTGTGATGTAGAATTAAGCAAAGACGGGCTTTTAGTTTTCCTTTCCCTTGTTAATAACTGAATAAAAGAGAAGCTGAGAAAGTTAAGTTTTGTTGGCAAAGGAGACTTACCTTGGTGCTTTGCTTTGAGCTCTGATGGGGCTGCAGTGGCTTCATCAGGATAAAATTAAATCTAGAGTAGTCTATCTGAGTCATCCTCCAAGTTTTCTGTTCATTAGATTGCCATTTCTAAAAGCACATGTCTCTTTTCCCTCTTTTTGCCTCTTTGCCTCCCCCTATTCCTCCATCTCTTCCACTCCTCCCCCCAACTCTTAACTCATTTAATAAACCCTGGTAAAAATAGCAATTAAGAGATATTATGAATATTTTATAAATATTTCTTGATGATAAAGTGGATGATTTTTGATTATGCTTTAATTGATGTTTGTGTTGAGTCCTAATTTACATATGTAGATTTCTTGGGTATTTGTATTAATGAAATTTTATATAAAATAGGCATATATTAAAGATGACATTGCATTTAGTTGTGTATACAGGCATCTTATTTAGGTGGCATTGTATTTGTGATAAAGTTGCAATAATCTAATCATAATTTATAGGCAAAATAGATATGAATTATTGATTAGATATATAATTGAGACTACAGCAAAAATGATTACTCACAGTACAGTGTGACACTAGTTGATTTTGAATGCTAGGTATAAAAAAAAGTATCTTTGTATAAGTAAATCATTGCTAATGTTGATTCTGAGATAGGTCTATCTAATTTTTGACAATATTCATGATAAAAATTTCTCATTTTAGACATAATCCAGAGAGTTCATTTGCGGGGTTCATTCTTGGTGACCCGGGCAGCATGGGATCACATGAAGAAGCAGAACTTTGGAAGGTAGAGTTGTATGTGGGTGTCAAGGGAGACTGGAGATGTTATATGGGTTCTTGTGTATAGAGGAAAAGAATTGTTTTGATATTGAAAAATGTACCTCCAGATATCCACAGGCTTTTAAAATATAGTTTTGGCACATGCTTCCCCGTTAAATTGGCATCAGTCATGGATCAGCTGAGCTGGACAACTTTGTATTTTTTTTTACCTCCTACTTTTCATTATTAATGATTTTCCTGCCATTTTCTGATATTTTAGCAGTACAAACATGGAGGATTCAGCTGTGCTTTATTCTCTAACCAATTGTTTTGATATTGAAAAATGTACCTCCAGATATCCACAGGCTTTTAAAATATAGTTTTGGCACATGCTTCCCCGTTAAATTGGCATCAGTCATGGATCAGCTGAGCTGGACAACTTTGTATTTTTTTTTACCTCCTACTTTTCATTATTAATGATTTTCCTGCCATTTTCTGATATTTTAGCAGTACAAACATGGAGGATTCAGCTGTGCTTTATTCTCTAACCAAAATATCATTTTGTGTGTCCAGTGACCAACTTGGGAGAGATTAGTTGTTTTCTACCAGCTGGCACTGCTTAGACATGAGTTAGTCTTTATTGACCAGGAATGGTAGGACTCTTACAGTTGCATCTGTGTGACTCAGATGTGACAGACCTAGTAAGTGGCTCCATGCTCTCTAATGTAAAGGCTATTCTTATTTTTTTTTAAGGCTATTCTTATTAACTTAGAGTTCACATACATCTACTAGAAGTAAATTGCTTGTGATGTATTTTCTTATTGGAGACTTCTGGTGTATCCTGATATTAGCAGTTTCTGAAGTAGATGATATGATTTACTTTACTTGTTCTACTAAGTAGAGTAAGTAAGATTAGGTCAGATTTTCAGATGATATTGTTTTAATATGAGGCATTTAATGTTATCCAGACAGGCAAAGGAGCAAAGTGATGAGGACTAAAGAATTAGGATTTCATGATCTAATTCCTTACTAAGATTTTGACTTGTCAATTGGCAGTTTATTTTTTTTTTGTAAATACTTATTGCTGTTTTCAGTAGATAATGAATATATATTCTTACACTTGAATTCATTTGTTTCTGACTAGAGATCCCTTTTTTTTTCTTTTTCAGGGATTCTTTTAAAACAATAAAATCTTATAGTTAAATTTTGAGAGATTACTTTTGTTATTAATTTAGGTATATGAATCATGACTTTAAGAACCCCGAGTTTCTTTTGACAGGTATAATAGTAATGAAAAAGAAAAAAAAAGTGTTTCGAGTTGCAACATTATTAAAACATAGGAAAGATGATGTTGAGAGATTGATTTTTCTTTTTAGAATCATCATGACTTCATCAGCTTCAGGAATATATGGCAACTTTGGCCAAGCAAATTATTGTGCTGCGAAACTGGGTCTTCTGGGCCTTTCAAACTGTCTTGCAGTGGAAGGCAAGAAAAACAACATTCATTGTAACACTATTGCCCCTACTGCTGGATCCCGGTTGACCCAAACCGTTCTGCCTAAAGGTAAGTTTAAATTTTTCAATGCTCTTCTCCTTATATCTGTGTGGAGTGAACTTTGCCAAAGTATTTAATTTTTTGAGTAACTAAAAAATTTCCTTACAATTAAAAAAAGCATGATGTGTAATTTACATTCATTATATAAAATTTAGGAAAGCACAAACAGGAAAAATAAAAAGTGACCCATAATTTTAACACACTGAGGTAAGCTTTCAGAAACTGGGTCTTCTGGGCCTTTCAAACTGTCTTGCAGTGGAAGGCAAGAAAAACAACATTCATTGTAACACTATTGCCCCTACTGCTGGATCCCGGTTGACCCAAACCGTTCTGCCTAAAGGTAAGTTTAAATTTTTCAATGCTCTTCTCCTTATATCTGTGTGGAGTGAACTTTGCCAAAGTATTTAATTTTTTGAGTAACTAAAAAATTTCCTTACAATTAAAAAAAGCATGATGTGTAATTTACATTCATTATATAAAATTTAGGAAAGCACAAACAGGAAAAATAAAAAGTGACCCATAATTTTAACACACTGAGGTAAGCTTTCTCTTTGTGTAGGTAGACATACATATTTTTTTTAACAGAATGAAGTAATAGCATTCTTACTGTTTCATAATAATTATTTTAAAAAATATATGTAAAGATTAACAGATTATTTTTTAAAATGATTTATAGAAGAATTGATCAGATAGTAAAGAGAGTGCTCATGTACTCCTCCTCCCACACAGTTACCCATATTTTTATCATCCTATGTCAGTGTGCTACATTTGTTACAACTGATGAACCAGTACTGATCCTTCTTACAGGGTTGACCAAAAAGTTTGTTTCGGTTTTCCATACCATCTGATGGAGAAACCAGAGTGAACTTCTTGGCCAACCCAGTATTACCTACAGTTTACTTTAGGGCTTATTCTTTAGGTTGTCCAGTCACCTAGGTTTTCAGAAATGTGTAATGTTCTGTACCCACCATCACAGATCATACAGAATGTTTCACTTCCTGGAAAATCCCCTGTGTTCCATCTCTTCGTGCCTCTCCTCTTTCTCCCAAATGTCGGAGAGGATTGAAGCTAGTTTCTTTTTATACTGAATAATATTACATGGTATGGAGGTGCCTCAGTTTGTTTATTCATTCACCTATCAAGGAATATTTTGATTATTTTTAATTTTTTACAGTTATGAATAAAGCTTCTGGAACATTTGTGTGCAGGTTTTTGTGTGGGTGAAGTTTTCAACTCATTTTGTTAACTATTAAGGAGGATAATTGCTGGATTGTATGGTAAGACTAGTTTAGTAAGAAATTTCCAACTGTCTTCCAAAATGACTGTGTCATGCTTCACTGCCACTGGCTGTGTGTGAGAGTTCCTGTTGCTCCACATCTTGGCCAGCATTTATTATTGTTAGTCTTTTGCATTTTAGTTCTTCTAATAGGTATGTATGGTATTTCACTGTTTTAATTTCAATTCCTTAATGACACATGATGTATATTTTTTCCTGTGCTTCTTTGCCATTTATTTGTCTTTTATGGTGATGTATCTGTTCATATCTTTTGATCATTTTTAAATTGGACTCTTTGTTTTTTATTGTTGAGTTGTAAGAGTTCCCTGCAGATTTTAGAAACAAGTTCTTAATCAGATAAGTGTTTTGCAAAATATTTTTTCCCAATCTGTAACAGGTTTTTAAAATTCTCTTAATCTCTTTCACTTTTGAAGCATAATTTCACTGCTACAGAATTCTGGGTTTGTAATTTTTTTCTTTCAGCCCTTGAAATATTTCATTCCACTCTTCTATTGCTAACATGGTTTTTAAAGGAGAGTTTGACATAATTCTTTGCTTGTTTCTTTATGCATAAGGTATATTTTTTCCCCTCTGTATTCATCCAACATTTTCTCCTTGTTTTTCTGCAGTTTGAATATAGTATGCATAATAATAGGTGTAGATTTTTGGCTATATGCTCCTTGATATCCTCTGAGCTTCCTGGATCTATGGTTGATATTTGTCATTAACTTTGGAAAATTCTCAGCCATCGGTGCTTCAACTATTTCATCTTAAAAAAATTTTTTTTTCTTTTTTCCTTCCATTTCTGGTATCCCATTATGTGCCTAATTATCTTTTATAATTTTCAGTTCAGTTCAGTCGCTCAGTTATGTCTGACTCTGCGACCCCATGAATCGCAGCACGCCAGGCCTCCCTGTCCATCGCCAGCTCCCAGAGTTCACTCAGACTCACGTCCATTGAGTCCGTGATGCCATCCAGCCATCTCATCCTCAGTCTTCCCCTTCTCCTCCTGCCCCCAATCCCTTCCAGCATCAAAGTCTTTTCCAATGAGTCAACTCTTCACATCAGGTGGCCAAAGTACTGGAGTTTCAGCTTCAGCATCATTCCTTCCAAAGAAATCCCAGGGCTGATCTCCTTCAGAATGGACTGGCTGGATCTCCTTATACCACAGTTCTTTTTTTCCTTCTTTTTTCTCTGTATTTCATTTCAGTTTGGGAAGTTTCTGGTAGCGTATATTCAGGCTTACTGGTTCTTTTTTTCATTTCAGAATGTTACCTTGTTTTTTAGCAGTTCCTTTTGATTTTTTTTCCAAAGCATTTCCTTCTGTCTGTTTGTAGTAGTCATCTCTTATAAATTGTCCACTTTTCCCCCTTTTAGAGTCCTCAGCATGGTAATTACAGTTACTTTAAATTCCAGGTTTGATAATTCCAAAATCTCTGCTATATTTGAGGCTATATCTCTGGTTTGAGGTTCTGTTTTGCTTTGTTTTTTGACTGCACTGTGTGGCATATGGGATCTTGGTTCCCTAATCAGGGACTGAACTCATGCCTTCTGTAGTGAAAGTGCAGAATCTTAACCACTGAACTGCCAGGGAAGTCTGTTGAGGCTGGTTCTCATGCTTGCTTTGTCTCTTCAGCCTGTACTTTTCTTGTCTTTTAGCAGGCTTTGAAATTGTTGAAAATGGAACATGATGTGTTGAGGGAGTAGATGAAAAGTGTGGTATATTGAACTTTGTTGCGAGGTTTTATGTTTGTCTGGCCAGGAGTTGCTGCTGCTGCTGCTAAGTCGCTTCAGTCATGTCTGACTCTGTGCGACCCCATAGACGGCAGCCCACCAGGCTCCCCCGTCCCTGGGATTCTCCAGGCAAGAACATGGAGTGGGTTGCCATTTCCTTCTTCAAGGCCAGGAGTTAGATTGTGTTTATTGGTTGCTGTAGCTGTTGGTGTCAGAAACTGCATTTTCCTTTTTGTCCTTGTTTTTGTGTACCCCGTTGTCTTTGGGTTTCCTTAGATATTCTTTGTTAAAGAGTGTGTATGTTTGCAGCTCTCTCAGTTGTAATCTGCTGTTGTTATACTGGAGCCCTGTTGAAGTGACTGTATGTTAATGGAAGGGGGTGTGTTCTCCAATCCTATAATTACATCTCCATTTTTTTTAGATCAAAGCCCCTTTACACTGACTTTTAGAAGAGTTTCTTAGCCTTCCCCCCCACCTCCCTTATTTGAGACAAGAGACTAGAGGGGCTTCACTAGTCTAATTGAAGCTCTGATAGTTTCCCTTAAGGATAGGCCTTTGTTAAGGAGAACAGAATGCTCTGGGCATATGTCAAAATGATTTTATTTTATTGACTTATTTTGTTACCCTCTCCCATTTTCTCTGTGATATTTCAAAGCAAATCTCAGGCATTACTTCTCACCTAATATATACTTGGAAATGTGTCTCTCTAACAGATACGGACATTATAACCACAATGCCAGTATCACACTAAAATAATAATTCATTAACATTGTCTAATACTAAGTTTATATTAAAGCTTCCTAGTTACCTAAAAAGTATCTTTTTAGAGTTAGTTTATTCTACAAGGATCTAAACAAAACCCATAGGCATTTTGTTACTGTGCCTGTCTGTGTGTGTATGTGTGCTCAGTCACTCAGTCATGTCTGACCCTTTGCAACCCCATGGACTGTAGCCCACCAAGCTCCTCTGTCCATGGAATTTTCTAGGCAAGAGTTCTGGAGTGGGTTGCCATTTCCTACTCCAGGGAATCTTTCTGATCCAGGGATAGAGCCCACATCTCTTGTGTCTCTAGCATTGGCAGGTAGATTTTTTTAGAGTTGGTTTATTCCCCAAGGATCTAAACAGAGCTCATAGGCATTTTGTTACTGTTTCTCTTCAGTTTCATTAACATGTAGTAGTTCCTTCTTCTTTTAAAAGAAGTGCCAATTATTTGCTGAAGGAACTACTAGTTCACCTATTCTATAGACTGTTCCTCATTCTTGATTTGAATTGCCCTTGCTCTTCTCTTGAAAATCAGCTGATCACATATGTGTAAGTCTATTTCTGGATTCTCTGTTCTGCTGTATTGATCTATGGGCCTGTCCTTTTACTAATACCATGATGTTTTGATTACTATAGAGTATGTCTTGAAATCAGGTAGTGGGAGTCTGCCAACTTTATTTTTTGAAAACATGAAACTTAAAAAATTTAAATGTATGATTGAGAGCCAGTGCTGATTTCAGTCAGTTCAGTTCAGTCACTGAGTCGTGTCTGACTACGACTCCATGGACTGCAGCACACCAGATATCCCTGTCTATCATCAACTCTTAGAGTTTACTCAAACTCATGTCCATTGAATCAGTGATGCCATCCACCTTCAATCTTTCCCACTTTCAATCTTCCCACTTCCCACCTTCAGTCTTCAATAAATGCTGATTTATTTGGTTATATAATAAATAGAATACTTGACTGGTGTAAAACTGTGTGTAGTTTCTGGTACTCCTGGCTTTAACATATGTTTTAAAAAGAAAGTATCTATAATACTTTAAAAGTAGCTTCTGTGAATAGTACAAAACAATTGATGAGTGAAATTATTTTAAAATTAGCTGCTTCATGGAATGAAAGTGAAAGTGGCTCAGTCATGTCTGACTCTTTGAGACACTGTGGGCTATATAGTCCATGGAATTCTCCAGGGCAGAATACTAGAGTGGGTAGCTTTTCCCTTCTCCAAGGGATCTTCCCAACCCAGGGTTCGAACCCAGGTCTCCTGCATCGCAGGTGGATACTTTACCAGCTGAGCCATAAGGGAAGCCCAAACATACTGGAGTGGGTAGCCTATCCCTTCATGGAATACAAATGCTTATTCACAGTACCATTTTACCTTCTGCATTTGAGCTACCATTCATTTTAGAACTCGCTGGCTTTTTCTAAGAGCTGTGCCTAACCAGTTTGCTTTAGTGTTGAATAATTATTTGTACCTGAAATCTAATTTTTTTTCTTTTCCTCGTCAACATGGCCATTTAAAAAGCCTTATTAAAAAGCTCTCTATATTCTCATATCTTACTGAAGGAATTCTGTTATAGAACTAGATTATATGATGAAGAGGTGCAATTCACTTTTCTCTTCCTTTTAAGCATATATATATATATACATATATATATATACACACACGCACACGCACACAACAGCTACATACATATGCACAACAGCTTAGGTTACTGATAAGAAATAAAGCATCAAAATGTAATCACAGTCATGAACTTGCTGCTCAACCCAAGAACTGAAACATTATTTGCATCTAACTTTATACCTTCTATTTCTCTGCTTCATGCCAAGAGATAACCACTTTGAAATTTTTATGCTTATCATTTTTTTGCTAGATTTCTACCTTAATCACTTTTTGCCATCAACTGTAGACTTTCTTGGGAAAGCAGCAAGTCTTTAAGAAAATATTGAAAACTATAGCTTTTAAATTCGCTTTCCTTAGAGAATGTAATTTCCATTAATTTGGACATGTCTGTACCTCTAGAGAGGAGAAGGCAATGGCAACCCACTCCAGTACTCTTGCCTGGAAAATCCCATGGATGGAGGAGCCTGGTAGACTGCAGTCCATGGTCTCGCTAAGAGTCAGACATGACTGAGCAACTTCATTTTCACTTTTCATTTTCATGCATTGGAGAAGGAAATGGCAACCCACTCCAGTGTTCTTGCCTGGAGAATCTCAGGGACAAGGGAGCCTGGTAGGCTGCCGTCTATGGGGTCGCACAGAGTTGGACACGACTGAAGTGACTTGCAGTACCTCTAGAGAAGTTAAGTCAATGTTTAGTGTAATGTCTTTATGTCCACCAAACTCTACTGAAAGATATTGGAAAAAATAAGATCTACTTTAGACAAGTAGCTTAATCTTTCTAGACCTGTTTTCTCTTCTGTAAAAGAAGAGAATTATTGTAGGTTAGTTTTTTATCCATTTATTTATTTATTTGAGATTTTATTTTTATTTATTTTTTTTTTACTTTACAATACTGTATTGGTTTTGGCATACATCAACATGAATCCACCACAGATATACACATGTTCCCCATCCTGAAGCCCCCTCCCATGTCCCTCCCCATACCATCCCTCTGGGTCACCCCAGTGCACCAGCCCCAAGCATCCTGTATCCTGTATCGAACATAGACTGGTGATTTGTTTCTTATATGATATTATACATGTTTCAATGCCATTCTCCCAAATCATCCCACCCTCTCCCTCTCCCACAGAGTCCAAAAGACTGTTCTATGCTTCTGTGTCTCTTTTGCTGTCTTGCATACAGGGTTATCATTACCATCTTTCTAAATTCCATATATATGCATTACTATACTGTATTGGTGTTTTTCTTTCTGGCTTGCTTCACTCTGTATAATCGGCTCCAGTTTCATCCACCTCATTAGAACTGATTCAAATGTATTCTTTTTAATGGCTGAATAATACTCCATTGTGTATATGTACCACTGCTTTCTTATCCATTCATCTGCCAATGGACATCTAGGTTGCTTCCATGTCCTGGCTATTATAAACAGTGCTGCGATAAGCATTGAGGTACACAAGTCTCTTTCAATTCTGGTTTCCTCAGTGTGTATGCCCAGCAGTGGGATTGCTGGGTCATAAGGCAGTTCTATTTCCAGTTTTTTAAGGAATCTCCACACTGTTCTCCATAGTGGCTGTACTAGTTCGCATTCCCACCAACAGTGTAAGAGGATTCCCTTTTCTCCACACCCTCTCCATCATTTATTGCTTGTAGACTTTTGGATTGCAGCCATTCTGACTGGCATGAAATGGTACCTCATTGTGGTTTTGATTTGCATTTCTCTGATGAGTGATGTTGAGCATTTTTTCATGTGTTTGTTAGCCATCTGTATGTCTTCTTTGGAGAAATGTCTGTTTAGTTCTTTGGCCCATTTTTGATTGGGTCATTTATTTTTCTGAAATTGAGCTGCAGAAATTGCTTGTATATTTTTGAGATTAATTCTTTGTCAGTTGCTTCATTTGCATTATTTTCTCCCATTCTGAAGGCTGTCTTTTCACCTTGCTTATAGTTTCCTTTGTTGTGCAGAAGCTTTTAATTTTAATTAGGTCCTATTTGTTTATTTTTGCTTTTATTTCCAGTGTTCTGGGAGGTGGGTCATAGAGGATCCTGCTGTGATTTATGTTAGAGAGTGTTTTGCCTATGTTCTCCTCTAGGAGTTTTATAGTCTCTGGTCTTACGTTTAGATCTTTAATACATTTTGAGTTTATTTTTGTGTATGGTGTTAGAAAATGTTCTAGTTTCATTCTTTTACAAGTGGTTGACCAGTTTTCTCAGCACCACTTGTTAAAGAGATTGTCTTTAATCCATTGTATATTCTTGTCTCCTTTGTTGAAGATAAGGGAAGTTTTGGCCACAGCAATCAGAGTAGAAAAAGAAATAAAAGGAATCCTGATTGGAAAAGAAGAAGTAATACTCTTACTGTTTGCAGATGACATGATCCTCTATATAGAAAA
>SJYC01120747.1:0-12498 GCA_006408675.1 Madoqua kirkii
TAAAAGTCTATATCGGTTGATATCATGTGTTTTTAAAATATTATGTCTATGTTATAATTAAGGAACAAGTATGACTGATATCCTTTTTTTGAGAAAGTAACAGCAACTTGTAAATTCTGTTTTTCCCTAGTTATTTTTTTCTGATGTTATTGTCAGATGAAAGATTGTGATTGGTATGATGCATTTAGTCACACAGAAAATCTTATTTTTTTGATATTGAGATATTGAATAATTTTGATATTGAGATATTGAGTAATAAAGTGAAAGGGTAGAACTGATGGTTTAAAGTCAGCCAGGTTGTATTTTGATTTCTTGCTCTGGTAATTGCTGACTCTCTGGAGTAATGTACAGGTTAATCTCCCTGAGTTCGGTTTTCTTGGTGTTTTGCTATGAGAACTGGAAATCATATTTTTAAACTCTTAGTATATATAGCAGTCACCCTTTAATTTTTAACTATTATATCAGTATAGCAAGAATTCAGTCTGGGTATGATAGATCAGTAAATATAAATTATTAGTTGTATTGCCTTTAAAAAGAAACTTTTCTATTTTTCCCTGTTGCAAAGCTTTATAAATGTTATAAAAATAAAAACCACACATACTCACACCATCCAGTGAGATATCACACACACACTTACACACACACACACACACACACACACATACGCACACACGCACGCATGCACGCACGCACGCACGCACGCACGCACGCACGCACATTTTGGCTGTGCCTGCAGCGTATAGGATCTTAGTTCCTTGACCGGGGACTGAACCATGCTGCCTGCCTTGGGAGTGTAGCATGTCTTAACCACAGGCTGCCATAAAAGTCCCTGTATTTTTGAGTCCTTGTTTGCGTTTGATCTTTTTTTCTTTTCTAGCGTGAGCTGTTACGTTTTAGATGATCCTCCTTTGCTTGATTCTCTGTGGTAATATGATAATAAACCTATTGTATGCGGAAATACATGACTCCAAAACTATTTCTTGGTAGCAAAATAACCTGGCTCAGTTTGAAATTAGCGATATATTAGTCTGATTTATTTGAATGAAAAGCTGTTTAGTAAGTGAAAAGCAGTCTATACAAGTCTAAGCAGAGGTAGATACCTTCACTATCTTTATCACAGTCACAATTGATTGTGAATTGTGAAAATTAAAGGTGGAAAGAACTTTATGACCTAGGCTTATAGAAGATAAGATTTAATAATAAGCCATGTGGAACTCCAAATTTGGCCTGTGTGTCTTATCATCTTATTAAGGGAGTTTAAAAAATCTATTTGTCTTTTGTGTTTATATTTGTTATTAATTCTGTGAACAAAAATAACATATGCTTTTTTTTTAGAAAACTTCAAATATGCAGAGGACTATATAGAAGAAAATAAAATCATCCACATTACCACTATCCAGAGATTATTCCTATTCATATTTTTATGTATATTCTCTCCCAGTCTTTTATTAGATTTGCATTTTACATGGGTAGTCTCTTTTTTTAGATATGCATTTTACACACACACTCATCCATACAAAGATAATTAGGATAATGCTGAGTGATGTTTTTTGTATTATTGCTTTATTTTGCTACATCATGGACTTTTTTAGCAAGGGACACTGAGTATACAAAATTGAGTACAAAATACGTAAGAGAGGTGTAAATATCCTGACTTAAACCTCGAATGTAAGTTACCACTTTGTTTGCAAAATTTGATAAATTAAATATCTAGAAAGGCAGAGGTGTTTTGGGTCAATTGGAGGTATTGTTTCTTAGCACCTGAGACGAGTTTGCAGCTTGTGGCTTCAGTCCCCAAATATGTTAAAAGATGATGTTTTTCTTGCCTGTTATCAGTGCCATGCCACCGACAGCATCAAGGCTTATTAATATGTATAAAGGAAAGGGTGATTAAAAGCCACACTCTTGAACCTAGAGCCACTGAGAAGTGTGTTGTTTGCTGATAATATCTTCTCTTAGATGCATTGGAACACTGTAGTTGTGTTTGAAGACAGGACAAAAAGGTTTTCTTCCGTCAGACATTTTCTTCTGAGGATTTCCTTGAATAACTTTTGGAAAAAAAATATCATTTTTCTGCATGGTGATGAATGTATTTGGTCATTTGCCTTATCTATATATAAAAGTGTTTCATTAAAATGACTATGTAGTTCATTAAGTCAAATGCTGGTTTTGTTTTTTCTTATTTATTTTTATTCATTAAGTCTTTGTAGAGGACATGTATTTCGAGTGATGTGCTGGGCACATTTGATATTTATATTGTTTAACCTTCATGGTTACCTCATGGAGAGTTGTATTATTATCCTGATTTTACGTAAGTGGAATCTTGGGTATAGGGAAGTCAAATAGTTTGACCAGGATCGCACAGCTAGTCAGTAGAAGAACTGGTATCACACCTTGCAGAATCATGCTTACTACATATGTTTCTACTGTAGCTGCTGCGTAAGTTTTCTACTTTGATAGCATAAATAGTGCAGAGTCATGGGGGCCAGTGGGCTTTAGTAGATCTGTAGGTTTAGTAGATTTAGCTTTTTTAGTAGATTTAGCATGCTTTTCATCCATTGTCGTCTAGCATTCTGATACTCTTAAATAGCTGTCTGTTTTTTTAAATTTTGAAAATTCTATTAGTAGTTCCACATTAGATGGTATAACTTTGTCCCCCTCTTTTTGTAGGTTGGAGCAGGATGGATTGGAAAATGTAAGTGTCTTTTGATTTTGGGTTTGATGTACATTATTTCCATATTTTTAAACCTGTGTATCCAGTTTGAGCTGTCAAATGTCTAACCATAGGATCTAGTGCATGCATAATCAAACTCAAACATTGTTATAGCAAACACGTCTTCTAAATAAAGGAAGTTGTCCTGCACGCCTGTACCATTTTCAGAGATCTTTTCAATTTTTTTCCTGTTGGCAGTCCTTATTCAGTATGTCTTCTTCAGAGCTGGCTGTTTCTTCAGACAGCACAGTTTCTATATTGATGTTTGTCTTTCCATGTCTCTGACACACCCCACATGGCTGTTCAGCAGAGCAGTGAGTGGGAGGGAGAGCGTTTTTTGAAAAGATGGGAGAAGCTGTGTCCTGGATGGCTCAGCTGGCAGGTTCTCTATTTCTCTCATTGACTCTTTACTTCCTTGGAGCTACTCTTCTTCAGCCTAGTAGTAAATTCATCTTGCCCCAGTCCTTTCTTTCCCCAGTTCTTAAATGCTGTGAGCTCCAAACTGGATAATTACTTTATGGCATTTAAAAAAAAGCTGTGAACATCCCAGTATCCCAATTCAAGTTCTCAGTTGGATGTTGGTATTGAAATTAATTGAATTATTTAATAGTCTGCCATTAGTGGATGACATTGTTACAATAGAGTATTATTAATGATCTATCCAGTTATGAAGTAACTTATATTATTCAAACGTTTTTAAGTATCTTGTGATATCCTAAAGAAAGAAAGGTTAGATATTGCAATAAAAGCCATGTGTGGAACTTTATCAGTAGGAAATCTCTAGAGGCTTCTGTCATTCCCCAAGACAAATTTTCAATTTAGTCATCATCAAAATCTGACCATTATGTTTAAATAAGGTTATGAGTGATTATTTATTTCTGAGGCCTTTTAAAAAAGAAACAATGTTCAAAATCTTGGAACTTACGCAGCAATGATGATTTTTGTGAATCTGGGCAATCAAGTTGACTTCCCCTGATAGAGAGGAAGAGCAAAAGGAGGAAAAGAGAGAATTATTTGGGGCTATCTGATACATAAATTTGATTATATGGAGTCTTTGACCTGTTATCATTTCAGTTTGCTCTCCAGCAATGCTCTATTCTGTTCTGTTATCTTGAAGTGTGGTATCTAAGTGATCTGTGGTGATAAAGTCAGTCTTTTTGTGTGATTATATATAATTTAACTTTTCTGATTCAGTAATTCATCCTACCTTTAGTAGTATCTGGCATAGTCAGAAGAGAAAGAGGTTTTTTTGCCTCAGCTTTAAATATTAAAAAAAAGAAATTTAATACTACCTTAGTGGGTTTGTTATTTTAAGAATAAAATGCCATTAAGGCTTGTAGTAAAAGTCTTTAGAAGTTAGAATCTTCTTTCCATCTTTCTTGAAGTTAAAAAAAAAATTCATCGGACTCATGAATTCTGCTTTCTGTCTATGTGTTCAGCATCTCAGTTTTGTTTCTCTAACCAGTACGATGGGAGCGAAGCCTTGGAGCCCTTGTGAGACAGAGGACTCAGCCAATAACTCCTGAGGCAGTGAAAGCTAACTGGACGAAGATCTGTGATTTTGATAATGCCACCAAGCCTCACAGTATTCAAGGTAAAGAAGTGAGTTCAGTCCTGCCTGGGGAATCAGAGGCAATAACTCATTCTCTTTTCTTATGAACTGTCTTCTTAATTGTGTTAACTTAGATGCTCGAATCATCCATAGTACATTTTCTGCTCCACTAACTAGAACTCTCCAATTTCATATGTGTATGTTACTCCCACTGTCAGTTTATCAATATTCTTTTTTTTTGTCCTGTTACATTTTTTTTCAAGCCTCTTTTTATTTTTATTTATTTTAAAGATATGAGCATCCAGTGGTCTTTTTATTTATTTATAATTGTGCTGGATCTTCACTGCTTTTGCATGGGCTTTCTCTAGCTGCAGAGAGCAGGGACTGGCTACTCTCTGTTGCAGTGTGAGGGCTTCTCATTGCAGTGGCTTCTTTTGTTTCAGAAACAGGTTCTAGAGCAGGTGGGGTTTCTGTAGTTGCAGCACACAGGCTCAGTAGTTGTGGCTTGTGGACCCTAGAGCACAAGGGCTTCAGTAGTAGTGGCATGCGAGCCTAGTTGCCCCTTTGTATGTGGAATCTTCCTGGATCAAGTTTCAAACCTGTGTCACCTGCATTAGCTGGCAGATTCTTATCAGCTGCACCACTAATGAAGTCTAGTTTTTCCAGTTTTCTTATGATCACAGTTTTTCAGTACATATGTGATTGGGGGATGGTAGAAAGTGTTTACCCATTTGTGCTCAATGCATCTATTCCCCATCTGACGGTTGATTTCAGTCTTGCCATATCTAATCACGTGCTCCTTATCTGACTTGATTTTTTTTTTTTAATATCCTCAAAAGTTTAGTTTATTTAGGCTTAGGGCTTTTCTATCTAGTGAATAGATTTTGCTTTGTTTTAGCACTTTGTCCTTGTTACTGTTTCTCTGCCTTTCTAAGATGTTCCTTATTCCTTTTATCACCTCTGCTAATCACAGTGCTTCTTCAGAAAAACTCAAGCCCTAGATATTCAACAAAATCTTCCCAGATATTCTGGCTTTCATGGATCTCTCTCTTAGTTGAGCTCTTCCACTTGAGCGTCTAATCGCAACTGCTTTTTTTTTTCATAAATAGGTGGTTTCTTAACTAGAGAGTTCCTTTGGAGGCAGAGACTGTATCTTGTGTGTCCTTCTTTTGTATTTGGTGCTAGGGTAGTGCTGAACTCATAGAAAGCATTTAGTAAATGCTTGTTATCTTGAGTTACTGAATCATCTATGATATGCTACAGGAAATGACCAATAAAATTATATTGTTTTTGCTAATGTAACTCATGTATGTATATAGTATATGAAATTTAAAGGGCCTGTCTAGGAAAGATCATGAATTGGAATTCTTTACAGGAAAATTATTTTCCCCCCAGCATTATATTTAATAATGGATAAGAAAGCTGTGGTACATATACACAATGGAGTATTTCTCAGCCCTTAAAAAGAATACATTTGAATCAGTTCTAATGAGATGGATGAAACTGGAGCTGATTATACAGAGTGAAGTAAGCCAGAAAGAAAAACACCAATACAGTATACTGACACATATATATGGAATTTAGAAAGATAGTAATGATGACCCTGTATGTGAGACAACAAGAGACACAGATGTATAGAACAGACTTTAGGCCTCTGAGGGAGAGGGAGAGGGTGGGATGATTTGGGAGAATGGCATTGAAACAGGTATACTATCATGTAAGAAACGAAGTGCCAGTTTATGTTCAATACAGGATGCTTGGGGCTGGTGCATGGGGATGAGCAGAGAGATGATATAGGGTGAGAGGTGGGAGGGGGTTTCAGGATTGGGAGCTCATGTACACCTGTGGCTGATTCATGTCAATGTATGGCAAAACCAATACAGTATTATAAAGTAGAATAAAGTAAAAATAAAATTAAAAAAAATCTGAATGCTGCATAAAAAAATATTCAGTAGAAGAATATATCTAAAAAATGACTAGCTTGTTATTTTTCTTTTTATCCTAATGATGCTTCCCTGTCTGCTGGTACACTTGCTGAAATTTTCATTATGCTTTTCTCAATCAGAGTATGATTATTATGTCATTAGCAGTATCATTTTCTGTATTTTTTTTTTTTTTAGTATTTGAGGTAAATTTAGTCTATGAATAGCAATCACCTATCAATGAAAATGAGGAAAAGGAAAAAAGGAAGAAATATCTTAAAAACTTTTCTCTGATATCAGAATTCCACTTTATTGCCTTAAAAATATTAGACTAATTCTTTGTCAGTTGCTTTGTTTGCTATTATTTTCTCCTACTCTGAAGGCTGTCTTTTCACCTTGCTTACAGTTTTCTTCATTGTCAAACGTTTTTAAGTTTAATTAGGTCCCATTTGCTTATTTTTGCTTTTATTTCCATTACTCTGGGAGGTGGGTCATAGAGGATCTTGCTGTGACTTATGTCAGAGAGTGTTTTGCCTGTGTTTTCCTCTATGAGTTTTATAGTTAATCTCAAAAATATACAAACAACTCATGCAGCTCAATACTGGAAAAATAAATGACCCAATCAAAATTGGGCCAAAGAACTAAACAGACATTTCTCCAAAGAAGACATACAGATGGCTAACAAACACATGAAAAAATGCTCAACATCACTCATTATCAGAGAAATACAAATCAAAACCACAATGAGGTACCATTTCACGCCAGTCAGAATGGCTGCAGTCCAAAAGTCTGCAAGCAATAAATGCTGGAGAGGGTGTGGAGAAAAGGGAACCCTCTTACACTGTTGGTGGGAATGCAAACTAGTACAGCCACTATGGAGAACAGTGTGGCGATTCCTTAAAAAACTGGAAATAGAACTGCCTTATGACCCAGCAATCCCACTGCTGGGCATACACACCGAGGAAACCAGAATTGAAAGAGACATGTGTACCCCAATGCTCATCGCAGCACTGTTTATAATAGCCAGGACATGGAAGCAACCTAGATGTCCATTGGCAGATGAATGGATAAGAAAGCAGTGGTACATATACACAATGGAGTATTATTCAACTATTAAAAAGAACACATTTGAATCAGTTCTAATGAGGTAGATGAAACTGGAGCCGATTATACAGAGTGAAGTCAGTCAGAAAGAAAAACACCAATACAGTATATTAACACATATATATGGAGTTTAGAAAGATAATAAAGACAACCCTATATGTGAGACAAAAGAGACATAGACATAAAGAACAGTCTTTTGGACTCTGTGGGAGACGGCGAGGGTGGGATGATTTGAAAGAACAGCATTGAAACAGTATATGACATAGTATGTGAAATAGTATGTGAAATAGATGACCAGTCTAAGTTTGATGCATGAAACAGGGCACTCAAAGCCAGTGCACTGGGACAACCCAGAGGGATGGGATGGGGAGGGAAGTGAGAAGGGGGTTCGGGATGGGGGACACATGTACATCTGTTGCTGATTCATGTCAGTGTATGGCAAAACCTGCTATGGTATTGTAAAGTAATTAGCCTCCAATTAAAATAAAGGGCACTCAAAGCCAGTGCACTGGGACAACCCAGAGGGATGGGATGGGGAGGGAAGTGAGAAGGGGGTTCGGGATGGGGGACACATGTACATCTGTTGCTGATTCATGTCAGTGTATGGCAAAACCTGCTATGGTATTGTAAAGTAATTAGCCTCCAATTAAAATAGATAAATTAATTTTTAAAAGTATTACACTAATATAAAGAAAGAGCTAACTAATGAATTATATACTTATAAATGAAAAGATACCCCTAGTATTTGAAGTACAGTGAAAAAAACCTTACATTGTTTGTAAAATCGAGACTTTCCAAGCACCCATATCAGTATTCTCATTTTACAGATGACAGAACTAAATTTCAGAAAAGTTGAATAAGTGGGCCTCACTTTCTCAGTGTTTGAGCCAAGAGTTAATTCAGGTGGTCTGTTTGTGAGTTCAGTTGAAAAAAACCTTACATTGTTTGTAAAATCGAGACTTTCCAAGCACCCATATCAGTATTCTCATTTTACAGATGACAGAACTAAATTTCAGAAAAGTTGAATAAGTGGGCCTCACTTTCTCAGTGTTTGAGCCAAGAGTTAATTCAGGTGGTCTGTTTGTGAGTTCAGTACTGTCAGTCTGTACCAAGGTTGTTGTTTAGTCGTGGAGTTGTGTCCGGCTCCTGGAGAGGCTCCTCTGTCCATGGGATTTCCCAGGCAAGAATACTGGAGTGTGTTGTCATTTCCTTCTCCAGGGGATCTTCCTGACTCAGGGATCATACCTGCGTCTCCTGCCTTGGCAGGCAGGTTCTTTACTACTGTGCCACCAGGGAAGCCCTGATGCTTTCAGTAAAATGGCCTCCCATCTAGGCAGCAACCTAAACGGGGTGGTAAGAGAAGCATTAGTAGGCAAGAAACTTCACTAGCTTCACCAGGAATGGCAGAAACCCTTGGTCATCTCTGTAGTCTAGGTACCATTTTTGTCTGAGTGTAGGGGGAGGCCCATGTTTATAGGGTTTGTTAGGAAGGTCCCAGAGCTTTTGGAATCTTAGGGCACATGTGGCTGCTCCATGAGTCTCTTTAACTAACCTTTTAGATCTCAGACTAGCAGCTTCTGAACTCTCTCTGGAGTCACTGGTCATAATGGGTGGTTTTCTGTGGAAGAATTTTCAGTAATATTTTCTGAGATTACCTGTACAGAGACCTGGAGGGGGGGAGGTAATCTTGACATTATTGCATCCTGGAGGAGGGGTGATGGTGAGGAAAGAAGGGAAATTAGTTTTTCCTCCACCAGCTTGGAATTGTATGCCTGCGGACAAGGGTCCCACTTTACAGAATTGTAAAATTGCTCAAGAGACTTTGCAAAACTCTGAGCCTCCTTAGAATCATAACCTGAAGAGAGTATGGAAGCACCCAGTTATCTTGTCTGCTCAGTCTTTCACATTTTTTTTTCCTGTAATAATAGCCTGACATTATATAGTCAGTTCATGAACAGAAGTGAAGTTTCTGTAGTAGGTTTGCTGGATATTACAGGTGTGATTATCTAAAGCATTATAGTTTTTCTTACATCTGTAACAAAAGCTTTTTTTTTTTTTGTAGAAAACATTTATTTGGACTTCACCAGGGGAACATTAGCTCTTTATGCCTCTTGAATGGTGATGCTTTTGTATCTTTATGTAATAGGTTCATCAAAGCACTCTGTCTTATTTAAATTCCAGTATCCTAAAAGAGAAAATTCAGTTTGTGCATCTTTAGTTATCCTACAATTGAGGGACTTGAATTTCGTGACTAAAAAGTCTTTTCAGTACAAATGAAATATAGAATGGAAGTTTGTTATGTATGTCACTTTTTTTGGTATACCACTATTTAAATGGCACTGTGCAAAAACTGGCTAGATGTTTCACATATGCAAATATTTTTCCCGTACCTTAGTGGGAATGGTATTTTTAAATTAATTTTTAATTGGAGGACAAGTGCTTTGTAATGTTGTACTGGTTTCTACTATACAACAACATGAATCAGCTCTAAGTGTACATATATCTCCTCCCTCTTGAGCCTCTCTTCCACCTCCCCTCTCCCCTGGACCCCATCCTTCCCTGTCATCGCAGAGAAGCAAGCTGAGTTCCTTGTGCTATATAGAAGCTTCCCACTAACTGTCTGTTTTACACATGGCTAGTGTATATATCAGAGAAGGCAGTGGCACCCCACTCCAGTACTCTTGCCTGGAAAATCCCATGGGTGGAGGAGCCTGGTAGGTTGCAGTCCATGGAGTCACAAAGAGTCAGACACGACTGAGCGACTTCCCTTTCACTTTTCACTTTCATGCATTGGAGAAGGACATGGCAACCCACTCCAGTGTTCTTGCCTGGAGAATTCCGGGGACAGCAGAGCCTGGTGGGCTGCCGTCTCTGGGGTTGCACAGAGTCTAACACGACTGAAGCAACTTAGCAGCAGCAGTGTATATATGTCGATGCTACTGTCTCATTTTGTCCCCTGCCCTTCTCCTGCTGTGTCCACAAGTCCATTTTCTATGTCTACATATCTCTTCCTGTCCTGCAAATTGGTTCATTAGTACTGTTTTCCTAGATTCCATATATATGCATTAATATATGATATTTGGGCTTCCCAGGTGGCACTAATGGTAAAGAACCCTTCTGCCAGTGCAGGAGATGTAAGAGACATGGGTTTGATCCCTGAGTTGGGAGGATCTCCTGGAGGAGGCCATGGCAAACCTCTTTAGTACTCTTGCTTGGAGAATCCCATGGATTGAAAAGCCTAGTGGGCTACAGTTTATAGAGTCACAAAGAGTCAGACATGACTGAAGCAACTCAGCACAACACATATGATATTTACTTTTCTCTTTCTGACTTACTTCACTCTATATAACAGGCTCTAGGTTCATCGACCTTGGAGTGATTTTTAAAAATTAATTTTTATTGGAGTGTAGTTGATTTACAATGTTATGTTAGTTTCTGTTGTGCAGCAAAGTGGATCAATTATACATGTATCCACTCTTTTTTGGATTCATTTCCCATTTAGTCATTTTGGAGTACTGAGTAGAATTTCCTATGCTATACAGTAGGTACTTATTAGATATGTGTTTTATGTGTAGTTGTGTATATATATCAATTACAATTTCACAATTTATCCCTTCCCCTCTCCTCTTCTCCCTTGGTAACCACTGGTTTGTTTTCTACACCTATAACTCTGTTTAATAAGTAAGTTCATTTGTATCTTTTTTTTAAGATTCTACATAAAAGTGATATCACAGGTATTTGTCTTTCTCTTTCTGACTTCACTCAGTATGACAATCTCTGGGTCCACCCATGTCTTTAACATTATTTTAGTTCTTTTTATGGCTGACTAATATTACATTATATATATATATATACCAGATCTTTATCCATTCATCCATCAATGGATAAAAAGCATTATTATTATTATTTATCACCTTTTTTTTTTTTTTTAGAGTCCATTGGCAGTGTAGTTGAAGCTCTAAATAAAATAAATTCAGGTGGAGAAGTTTCAGCAAATCCTACCAGTCGTGCAACATCAGCAGCCACATCTGAATTTGTAAGTGGAGGAGAAAACCTAAAACTCTGCTTTCTCTAAAGATTTCTTCTTTTCTTTCCTTTTTCTTGTTCTCTTTCTTTCATGCAAAAAATGGTTTCCCAAGCTATTAATTTATTGTTAAATAGGAAAGATAAGTGACCATAAAACTTTATAAAACATGTACTAAATATGTATAAAACTTGAATGGAATTAAGGTTAAAATATTAAATGTAACTTTTACTTACTCTTCTTCAGTGTGTCTTTTGTATTTTGGAGCATTTTGATAATCATACTTTCATTACTTTCTAACTTTTTAGAAAGGGATATTTAGTTTAGTGCTTCTTTTGAGTCATGTCTTTTAAGAGGAAGCATTGACAGATATTATTTTGGAAATATGTCAACATGGCTGCAAATAAAATGTCTCTACTATATCAGAAAGTCTAATAGAAGTCTGGTTATAGCTCTTGTGAAGTTTACTGATTAACTATCTCTGGTGTGTCTCCTTTTTTTTTTTTTTAATTGTAGTGCATAAGTAAGAAATAAATCATTTGACACATTCAGTTGTGGTGTTTTGTGACTCACGGCAGACATAGTGATAAAATAAACAATCTAATTTTAACTCTGAGAGTATGATCAGTTTATAAATGTGATTTTACTCTGTTGGCCCACTTTTTGGTTGAAGGCCAGATAGTAAATATTTTAGGCTAGATGGACCATACACTGTTTCTGATACATAATTTTATTTTTCTTTTGTTAGATCACTCTTAAAAGATGTAAAAAGTCATTCTTAAGTCTTGACTGTTGTTTGTTGATTCCTGCTTAGAATGAAAGTGATCAAATATTGGACATCATTCTTTTATAACCTAATATGCTTCACAAATTAGCTAGGCAGGTCATCACTGAGTAGAAAAATACAATATCCAGTTAAAGAACAGTCCTGGGTAACAACTTAAGGTAAAAATCTAATTTTAACTCCACCCATTATGAGGGAGTCTAATTTATCATGAAAACTAAGCAGTGTTTTGCTCATCTGTTTATACTGCCTTTTATATAATAGAGTTTACAGAGCTGTTCACTATTCCTACTTATAATAAATTTATTTTTTATAATTTTGAGTAGCTAACAATTACTGAATTAATAGGGTTTTTCATCGTCAGAGATGGGAAGGTTGAAAATGAGTATCCTATCTGTT
>SJYC01120748.1:0-10655 GCA_006408675.1 Madoqua kirkii
CTTTTTTTTTTTTTTTAGAGTCCATTGGCAGTGTAGTTGAAGCTCTAAATAAAATAAATTCAGGTGGAGAAGTTTCAGCAAATCCTACCAGTCGTGCAACATCAGCAGCCACATCTGAATTTGTAAGTGGAGGAGAAAACCTAAAACTCTGCTTTCTCTAAAGATTTCTTCTTTTCTTTCCTTTTTCTTGTTCTCTTTCTTTCATGCAAAAAATGGTTTCCCAAGCTATTAATTTATTGTTAAATAGGAAAGATAAGTGACCATAAAACTTTATAAAACATGTACTAAATATGTATAAAACTTGAATGGAATTAAGGTTAAAATATTAAATGTAACTTTTACTTACTCTTCTTCAGTGTGTCTTTTGTATTTTGGAGCATTTTGATAATCATACTTTCATTACTTTCTAACTTTTTAGAAAGGGATATTTAGTTTAGTGCTTCTTTTGAGTCATGTCTTTTAAGAGGAAGCATTGACAGATATTATTTTGGAAATATGTCAACATGGCTGCAAATAAAATGTCTCTACTATATCAGAAAGTCTAATAGAAGTCTGGTTATAGCTCTTGTGAAGTTTACTGATTAACTATCTCTGGTGTGTCTCCTTTTTTTTTTTTTTAATTGTAGTGCATAAGTAAGAAATAAATCATTTGACACATTCAGTTGTGGTGTTTTGTGACTCACGGCAGACATAGTGATAAAATAAACAATCTAATTTTAACTCTGAGAGTATGATCAGTTTATAAATGTGATTTTACTCTGTTGGCCCACTTTTTGGTTGAAGGCCAGATAGTAAATATTTTAGGCTAGATGGACCATACACTGTTTCTGATACATAATTTTATTTTTCTTTTGTTAGATCACTCTTAAAAGATGTAAAAAGTCATTCTTAAGTCTTGACTGTTGTTTGTTGATTCCTGCTTAGAATGAAAGTGATCAAATATTGGACATCATTCTTTTATAACCTAATATGCTTCACAAATTAGCTAGGCAGGTCATCACTGAGTAGAAAAATACAATATCCAGTTAAAGAACAGTCCTGGGTAACAACTTAAGGTAAAAATCTAATTTTAACTCCACCCATTATGAGGGAGTCTAATTTATCATGAAAACTAAGCAGTGTTTTGCTCATCTGTTTATACTGCCTTTTATATAATAGAGTTTACAGAGCTGTTCACTATTCCTACTTATAATAAATTTATTTTTTATAATTTTGAGTAGCTAACAATTACTGAATTAATAGGGTTTTTCATCGTCAGAGATGGGAAGGTTGAAAATGAGATATCCTATCTGTTAGCAAGAAGCAGGCAATAAAAAAGTCAGTCAGTCAGTTTAGTTCAGTCGCTCAGTCATATCCGACTCTTTGCGACCCTATGAATCACAGCACGCCAGGCCTCCCTGTTCATCACCAACTCCCGGAGTTCACTCAGACTCAGTCCATCGAGCCCGTGATGCCATCCAGCCATCTCATCCTCTGTCGTCCCCTTCTCCTCCTGTCCCCAGTCCCTCCCAGCATCAGAGTCTCTTCCAATGAGTCAACTCTACATGAGGTGGCCCAGAGTACTGGAGTTTCAGCTTTAGCATCATTCCTTCCAAAGAAATCCCAGGGTTGATCTCCTTCAGAATGGACTGGTTGGATCTCCTTGCTGTCCAAGGGACTCTCAAGAGTCCTCTCCAACACCACAGTTCAAAAGCGTCAATTCTTTGGTGCTCAGCTTTCTTCATAGTCCAACTTTCACATTTGTACATGAACACTGGAAAAACCATAGCTTTGACTAGACAGACCTTTGTTTGCAAGTAACATCTCTGCTTTTCAGCATGCTATCTAGGTTGGTCATAACTTTTCTTCAAAGGAGTAAGCATCCTTTTAATTTCATGGCTGCAGTCACCATCTGCAGTGATTTTGGAGTCCCAAAAAATAAAGTCTGATACTGTTTCCACTGTTTCCCCATCTATTTCCCGTGAAATGATGGGACCAGATGCCATGATGTTTGTTTTCTGAATGTTGATCTTTAAGCCAACTTTTTCTCTCTCCTCTTTCACTTTCATCAAGAGGCTTTTTAGTTTCTCTTCACTTTCTGCCATAAGGGTGGTGTCATCTGCATATCTGAGGTTACTGATATTTCTCCCAGCAATCTTGTTTCTAGTTTGTGCTTCTTCCAGTCCAGCATTTCTCATGATGTACTCTGCATATAAGTTAAATAGGCAGGGTGACAATATACAGCCTTGACGTACTCCTTTGCTTTTTCATACTGTTCATGGGGTTCTCAAGGCAGGAATACTGAAGTGGTTTGCTATTCCCTTCTCCAGTGGATTACATTCTGTCAGACCTCTCCACCATGACCCGCCTGTCTTGAGTGGCCCTATGGGTGTGGTTTAGTTTCACTGAGTTAGACAAGGCTGTGGTCCTAGTGTGATTAGATTAACTAGTTTCCTGTGTTATGGTTTCAGTGTGTCTGCCCTCTGAGCCCCTCCTGCAACATCTACTGTCTTACTTGGGTTTCTCTTACCTTGGACGTGGGGTATAAACAAGTACTTATTTGTAAATGTAGTCTTTTTCCACGTGTTTTAATTGTTATTAAAAATGTAATGAAACATTTCTATCAAATTCACTAAAATACCATTCTGTTTATGAAACTAAATATGTAACAGTTAATAGTTTTGAAAAGTTAAAAATTTACTAAGAATATCAGTGAAAAAATAATTTTCTACAATTGGTCCACAGGCTGGAGCTATTGGTCATAAATTTCCTCCATTTTATTCTTCTTACGCGGAGCTGGACACTATTATGTATGCCCTTGGAGTGGGAGCATCAGTCAAGGAGCCAAAAGATATGAAATTTATTTATGAAGGGAGTTCTGATTTCTCCTGTTTGCCAACCTTTGGAGTTATTCTTGCTCAGAAATCTATAATGAGTGGAGGATTAGCAGAGATTCCTGGGCTTTCAATCAACTTAGCAAAGGTATGCATAATAAGAAATCTTTATTTTGTTTTTCTGTTTCTTCAAATATGATTGATAAATGTCACATTAGTGTGTGTGTGTGTGTGTGTGTGTGTGTGTGTGTGATGCATTAATGCAATAGTATGTAGTGGTCGATTCAAGAATTAAGATTTAACGTGTCTTTTGATTTTTCTTTAAGAACTGAAGGGTAGGCAGTTGAAAAGGCAAGCAAAGAGAAGAAAACAACAATTATGTACAGTCCTGCAACCTTGGCATAATGTTATTAATTCTCTCTTTGTCATTAGTTGCTATTTGACCAAGAGTAAATAGCTTCTCTAAACTTCAGTTTCCTTGTGTGTAAGTTCTGTATGATAATCATAGTGATGAAGGAGCAAGAGGAAAGAGTATATGAAACAGAAAGAATAGGTGAAAAAGGCCCAAAGCAGGTGCATACTAGCTTATTTTTGGAACAACAAGGAGGTCAGTATGGCTGTAAGTGAGCAAGGGGGCAGTGATAGGAGAAGAGGGCCTTGTAGTCACTTGAGAATTTCAGCTCATACTCTGATTAATATGAGAGGCCATTTGCAGTGTTTTGAACAGGGGAGTGATATGATCCGGCTATGTTCACTCACAGGCTCATTTTTGCTCCTCTGTAGAGAACAGATTATATGGGGGCCAAGTATGGAAGCAGAGAAACCACTTTGGAGTTTATTATAGTAATTCTAACACAAGGCTTGATGTGCATGGAAAGAAAGAGGAATCAAGGATGAAGGTTTTTGGTCTGGTTAACTGGGATGATGTATATGCATATATATCTATGTATGCTGCCTTTAAGTCACTTTAGTCGTGTTTGACTCTTAGTGACCCCATGGTCTGCACCTACCAGGCTCCTCTGTTGATGAGATTTTCCAGGCAGGAGTACTGGAGTGGGTTGCCATTGCCTTCTCCTATCTATGTATGACTTATAATTAATTATGTATAATATATTTAATATGTATGGTAGCTACATATGACATATTACTATGTATAATAAAATAGATGTGTACAGTTACTTTAAGGTGGGGACGATCAGGAGTTGGTTTTAGTGGAGATTAAAAGTGGGCAGTTGAATATATGAGTTTAGAGGTTGGGGGATGGTCCTCCTGGGAGTCTTAGCATTTAAGTAAGATTTAAAGACATGAAACTAGGTGAAATCACTAGTGTAAGAATGTAGGTAGCGAAAATCCTGAGTTTGGGGATCTTGTGGTGAATTGAGGTTCACAAGATGAGGAGGAGTTAACAAGAGAGACTGGGAAGGAATGAGATGGAGGAATGGATGAAAAGGAAGGAATGGGAGGAATGGGACTGGGAAGGAGAGAGGCTAGGAAGAGACTGAGTGAGGTATGAGGAATGTCAGGAGAATGTGGCGTTTGAGAAGCAGCTCCTTCTTGTTCCTCTCAAGAAGGAAGGAGCAAACAATTGTGAGGTTTTTGAGGTAGCATATATTTTGTTTCTTGAAGTAAGGTTCAAGTCATAAACCCAGTTGATAACTGTTGAATCGTAGACCCTTAAACTGATTTCTGTGATTTTGATTGATTGGAGAACTCATTTAACTGGAGAATCATTAGTTCATTGCTTCTCTGAGTCCATGAGAATCTACACTTATTTTATTAATTGATGAAGTTGGGAGCGAGGCAAGAAATATATGCCAAGCAGTTTGTTGTTTCAGTCACTCCCCTGTGGCATTTGTTGCGTACAGTCCTCCTGTTTGGATAATGCCCTTGTAAACAATTAAAGCCGATATTTCAGAATTCTTCCTTGGAGTTGAAAGGAACTGGACATCATGAATGGTATTCAAAATCTGTGAATGGAAATGATAGCCATCATGGGATTTGAATCCCAGTCTTCCCAACCTTGAGCTTCCAGACATGATATTGAGGCTATCCTTCATTTGTCCTCTCATCACTATCCTCCTCCCCATTCTGTCTCCTTTCTGGGTTCTGAGGAAGACTGGCCCATAGCAGTGGAGGTGTTTTTTTTGTTATTGTTCACTTGTTTTCCTGTATTATATTCTTATATTGATAAATTGAGGTTAATGTGGCTGTGAAATTACACAGGGTCTTTAGTATTTACTCTTAGTAGGTAATTTGTAAGACATAACACTAAGGAAATGTTGACATTGATAGTGCTTTTACTGTAACCATGGCTTTAATATTTATCTTTGTGTTTTGGTGGAATCATTTGTATTTGCTAGGTATCACCTGAAATTACTAGTACTGACCAATTTGTTTATTTTTATTCAATAGATATGTACTGGATACCCAGTATGTTCCAAGCACGGTGATGAGCCTAGGAATATATTGAGTTTAGTGTCTCCGTGGCCAGTAATCCACGATTATCACTCAGCAAGGATTAAGAATGTCAAGAAAGAAGACAGTATATCTTCTCTGTTCCAGAAAGCCAATAGTACTTAAATTGGGGGACTGATGATTTCTGAATAATATAGTTAAGGAGTAACAGCCAATCTGAGATAGATAGTTTGAGGGAAGTAGTCATGTGAACAAGTGGGCAGTAAAATGCCTCAGGATTAGCATTATCATTATGCACAGAAGAGCCTATGGAGGAAGCAAGTCTACTGACAGAATTTTGCTTACCTTAATGTAGGTTCTTCATGGGGAGCAGTACTTGGAGTTATATAAACCAATTCCTAGAACAGGTGAGTTCTTGATCATACCATAATTTTATGTTCTGACTAACCTTTCAAACTGTGTCAGTGTATTAAACTGGCAGAGAAGTGACTAAATAAATTCTATTGTAAGTTATTTGTGCGCATGTTAACCATTAGTGTATATTGATGTTTTTTTGTTTAGTCACTAAAATCATGTCTAATTCTTTGCAACCACAAGGACTTCAGCCTGCCAGGCTCCTGGGTCCATGGGATTTCCCAAGCAAGAATACTGGAGTGGGTTGCCATTTCCTTCTCCAGGGGCCCTTCCTGACCCAGGGATTGAACCTGCGTCTCCTGTGTTAGCAGGTGGATTCTCTCCTGCTGAGCCACCAGGAACCCCTGTATCGATGTTAACTAGTACTTATTTTGGTTACTTAAACATCATCCTATTTGAATAGTTTTATTTAATAAATTACTTCAAAAAACTACTTAAAATCTGATCAACAACTGAAGGGAGCATTTTCTTTTATATCTTAAACTTAGTGGTTCTGTATACTCAGTCATGGATGTGTATAATCAGTCCCATGGATTCTTTGTTCTTTTCTCAGGTATTTGTATTTGTACTGATTTTCATAAAGCAAAGAATGTTAAAAGATACAGGATGTTTTGTAATTAACTTTTTCATATTTTGTTTTATTCCTGTTTGGATAATGCCCTTGTAAACAATTAAAGCCGATATTTCAGAATTCTTCCTTGGAGTTGAAAGGAACTGGACATCATGAATGGTATTCAAAATCTGTGAATGGAAATGATAGCCATCATGGGATTTGAATCCCAGTCTTCCCAACCTTGAGCTTCCAGACATGATATTGAGGCTATCCTTCATTTGTCCTCTCATCACTATCCTCCTCCCCATTCTGTCTCCTTTCTGGGTTCTGAGGAAGACTGGCCCATAGCAGTGGAGGTGTTTTTTTTGTTATTGTTCACTTGTTTTCCTGTATTATATTCTTATATTGATAAATTGAGGTTAATGTGGCTGTGAAATTACACAGGGTCTTTAGTATTTACTCTTAGTAGGTAATTTGTAAGACATAACACTAAGGAAATGTTGACATTGATAGTGCTTTTACTGTAACCATGGCTTTAATATTTATCTTTGTGTTTTGGTGGAATCATTTGTATTTGCTAGGTATCACCTGAAATTACTAGTACTGACCAATTTGTTTATTTTTATTCAATAGATATGTACTGGATACCCAGTATGTTCCAAGCACGGTGATGAGCCCTAGGAATATATTGAGTTTAGTGTCTCCGTGGCCAGTAATCCACGATTATCACTCAGCAAGGATTAAGAATGTCAAGAAAGAAGACAGTATATCTTCTCTGTTCCAGAAAGCCAATAGTACTTAAATTGGGGGACTGATGATTTCTGAATAATATAGTTAAGGAGTAACAGCCAATCTGAGATAGATAGTTTGAGGGAAGTAGTCATGTGAACAAGTGGGCAGTAAAATGCCTCAGGATTAGCATTATCATTATGCACAGAAGAGCCTATGGAGGAAGCAAGTCTACTGACAGAATTTTGCTTACCTTAATGTAGGTTCTTCATGGGGAGCAGTACTTGGAGTTATATAAACCAATTCCTAGAACAGGTGAGTTCTTGATCATACCATAATTTTATGTTCTGACTAACCTTTCAAACTGTGTCAGTGTATTAAACTGGCAGAGAAGTGACTAAATAAATTCTATTGTAAGTTATTTGTGCGCATGTTAACCATTAGTGTATATTGATGTTTTTTTGTTTAGTCACTAAAATCATGTCTAATTCTTTGCAACCACAAGGACTTCAGCCTGCCAGGCTCCTGGGTCCATGGGATTTCCCAAGCAAGAATACTGGAGTGGGTTGCCATTTCCTTCTCCAGGGGCCCTTCCTGACCCAGGGATTGAACCTGCGTCTCCTGTGTTAGCAGGTGGATTCTCTCCTGCTGAGCCACCAGGAACCCCTGTATCGATGTTAACTAGTACTTATTTTGGTTACTTAAACATCATCCTATTTGAATAGTTTTATTTAATAAATTACTTCAAAAAACTACTTAAAATCTGATCAACAACTGAAGGGAGCATTTTCTTTTATATCTTAAACTTAGTGGTTCTGTATACTCAGTCATGGATGTGTATAATCAGTCCCATGGATTCTTTGTTCTTTTCTCAGGTATTTGTATTTGTACTGATTTTCATAAAGCAAAGAATGTTAAAAGATACAGGATGTTTTGTAATTAACTTTTTCATATTTTGTTTTAGAGTAAGTAAAATCAAGTCTGTCTTAATAATCAGTTTATTTTTTTCAGTTGTATCTTACTTGTTCAGTAGAGCTTCTCATTTTTTCACTTTAATTTGATGTATTTGTTTTGTGTTGCTACTCTGATGTCAGAATATTTATATGCTGACTGTTTAAGGTGATGAAACACAAAAAAAGTCTATCATTTCATATTAGGTAATATAGAGGTTAGCAAGTAACTAGAGTTGTACTTTAATTTTTGTCTAAATCTTTTTATTTTATTTTGGAGAAGGAAATGGCAACCCACTCCAGTATTCTTGCCTGTAGAATCCCATGGACAGAAGAGCCTGGTGGACTATATATAGTCCATGGGGTCGCACAGAGTCAAACGTGACTTAGCTACTAAACAACTTTATTTTATTAAAAATTATAAGATTCTAATTGCTTAAGGCTGAATATTTCTATTTCAGGGTTAGTGTTACTTATTTCTGGTTGTTCTTATAGTCTTCCCTGTTTTTTGTTTTTTCCTTTTAAGTTTTTCCCTTTGTGGTTTTGTGCTTTTCTTTGGCTTGTGTTTCTTTTTCTTTTGTTTTCGGGTATCTGTTGTAGGTTTTTGATTTGCAGTTACCATGGAATTCATATACGTTGATCTATAACTATATTTGTTTTAAACCAATCCTTTAAGTTCAGACACATTCTAAAAGAGCTACATTTTTTACTCCCTTCCCCCACACTTTGTGCTTTTGATGAAGATTTTACATCTTCATGTGTATTTCTTTACTTACTGTTGTAGTCATACTTGATTTTATAGGTTTTTGTTTCTTAATCTTTGTACTAGCTTATTTAAGTATTTGAGCCTCTGTCTTTCCTATATATTTGCCTTTACTAGTGGGATTTTTTTCCTTTTCTATACTTAATTCTTGTTATATCCTTTCCTTTTCTATTTAGAGAAGACCCATTAACATTTATTTTAGGGTTGGTTTAGTATTGATGAACTCTTAATTTTTGCTTATCCAAAAAGTTTTTTACATCTCCTTTAATTCTGAAGGGTAATCATGCTGAGAAGAGTAGCCTAGGTTGTAGGTTTCCCTTTTGGCACTGTAAATATATCCTGCCACTCCTTTCTGGCCTGCAAAGTTTCTGCAGAAAAATCAGCTGATAGCCTTATGGGGATTCTTTTATATATGACCCTCTCTTTTTCTTCTTGCTACCTTTAGAATTCTCTCTTTAGCTTTTTCCATTTTAATTATAGTATGTCTTGATGTGGGTCTGTTTGGATTTATCTTCTTTAGGATCTTCTGTGCTTCCTGTACCTAGCGTCTATTTCCTTCTTCAGGCTTGGGAAGTTTTCAGCCAAATTTCATCAAGTAAATTTTTACTCTGTTCTTCTTCTGGGACTCCTATAATGGAATGTTGATGTGCATAGTACTACCCAAAGATCCCTTAAAATGTTCTCTGCTTTTTACTTTTCACTGTTCTGATTGAGTGAGTTCCAGTATTCTGTCTTCTAGATCACGTACATGTTTTTCTGTATCACCTCAGTTTAATTCCCTTCAGTTGCTCAGTCATGTCTGACACTTTGCGACCCAGGTACTGCAGCACGCCAGGCCTCCCTGTCCATCACCAACTCCCAGAGCTTGCCCAGACTCATGTCCATCGAGTCGGTGATGCCATCTAGCCATCTCATCCTCTGTTGTCCCTTTCTCCTCCTGCTCTCAATCTTTCCCAGCATCAGAATCTCTTCCAGTGAGTCAGTTCTTCATATCAGGTCACCAGAGTATTGTAGTTTCAGCTTCAGCATCAGTCCTTCCCGTGAATATTCAGGACTGATTTTCTTTAGGATGGACTGGTTGGATCTCCTTGCAGTCCAGTGGTCTTTCAAGAGCTCAAAAGCATTAATTCTTTAGTGCTCAGCTTTCTTTGCAGTCCAACTCTCACATCCATACATGACTACTGGAAGAATCATAGCTTTGACTAGGTGGACCTTTTGTTGGCAAAGTAATGTCTCTGTTTTTTAGTATGCTGTCTAGGTTTGTCATAGCTCTTCTTCCAGGGAGTATCTTTTAATTTCATGGCTGTACTCACCATTTGTAGTGAAGAATAATAAAGTCTGTCACTGTTTCTATTGTTTCCCAATTTATTTGCCATGAACTGATGTGACCAGATGCCATGATCTTAATTTTCTACATGTTGAATTTTAAGCCAACTTTTTCATTCTCCTCTTTCACTTTCAAGAGGCTCTTTAGTTCTTCACTTTCTGCCATGAGGGTGGTGTGCTGTTAATTCCTTTTAGTGCATTTTTCTTTTCAGTTAGTCTATTCTTCAGCTCTGATTGGCTCTTTAAAAAATTTCTAGTTCCTTGTTAAAACTCTCTTTGTATTTGTCTATTCTCTTTCCTAATTCAGTTAGCATTATTACTAATGCTTTGAATTCTTTGTCTGGTAAATTATTTATTTCTGTGTTGTTGTTTTTTTCAGGAATTTTCTCTTGCTCTTTCAATTGAAACAGACTCCTCTGTATTTTCATTTTGCTTATTTATTTCTTAATTGAAACTAGGTGAAATGATTACTTATGATTTTTCTTTTGTGGTTGTGCCCCTATACAGTCTGCAGGTGTCCAGTGGCTTTGATGGGAGAGCTGGATTTGAAGTGAGCACAATTTAGGTCTTTCCTCAGAGTGTGCTGACAGCTATCACCTTTGTAGGGGGTGGGGCTGGAGATAGAAGAGTAGAGTCAGATGTTAGGTGGGGCTTCGCCTTAGCTTAGATGCTGTACACTCCCCCCCCCCCCC
>SJYC01120750.1:0-28020 GCA_006408675.1 Madoqua kirkii
GCACTCAGCCTTCTTCACAGTCCAACTCTCACATCCATACATGACTACTGGAAAAACCATAGCCTTGACTAGACGGACCTTAGTTGGCAAAGTAATGTCTCTGCTTTTGAATATACTATCTAGGTTGGTCATAACTTTTCTCCCAAGGAGTAAAAGTCTTCTAATTTCATGGCTACAGCTACCATCTGCAGTGATTTTGGAGCCCCCCAAAATAAAGTCTGACACTGATTCCACTGTTTCTCTGTCTATTTCCCATGAAGTGATGACACCAGATGCCATGATCTTTGTTTTCTGAATGTTGAGCTTTAAGCCAACTTTTTCACTCTCTTCTTTCACTTTCATCAAGAGGCTTTTTAGCTCCTTTTTCACTTTCTGCCATAAGGATGGTGTCCTCTGAATATCTAAGGTTATTGATATTTATCCCGGCAATCTTGATTCTAGCTTGTATTTCTTCCAGCCCAGTGTTTCTCATGATATACTCTGCAGAGAAGTTAAATAAACAGGGTGATGGTATACAGCCTTAACGAATTCTTTTTCCTATTTGGAAACAGTCTGTTTTTCCATGTCCAGTTCTAACTGATGCTTCCTGACCTGCATACAGATTTCTCAAGAGGCAGGTTAAGTGGTCTGGTATTTCTATTTCTTTCAGAATTTTCCACAGTTTATTGTGATCCACACAAAGGATTTGGCATAGTCAATAAAGCAGAAATAGATGTTTTTTCTGGAACTCTCTTGCTTTTTCCATGATCCACTGGATGTTGGCAATTTGATCTCTGGTTCCTCTGCCTTTTCGAAACCAGCTTGAACATCAGGAAGTTCACAGTTCATGTATTGCTGAAGCCTGGCTTGGAGAATTTTGAGCATGACTTTACTAGTATGTGAGATGAGTGCAGTTGTGTGGTAGTTTGAGCATTTTTTGGCAGTGCCTTTGTTTGAAATTGGAATGAACACTGACCTTTTCCAGTCCTGTGGCCACTGCAGAGTTTTCCAAAATTGCTGACATATTGAGTGCAGCACTTCCACAACATCATCTTTCAGGATTTGAAACAGCTCAACTGGAATTCCATCACCTCCTCTAGCTTTGTTCGTAGTGATGCTTTCCAAGGCCCACTTGACTTCACATTCCAAGATGTCTGGCTCTAGATTAGTGATCACATCATCACGATTATCTGGGTCATGAAGATCTTTTTGTACAGTTCCTCCGTTTATTCTTGCCACCTCTTCATAGTAATTTTCACTGTAGTAATACTTCCAATCCAAGAACATGCCGTATCTTTCCATCTTTTTGTGTCATCTTTGATTACTTTTTCTGTAAACAGTCTTTTTGTCTATTTAGGTAAATATTTTCCTTATTCCTAAGTATTTTATTCTTTTTGTTGAAATGATGAATGGGATTGCTTCTTTAATTTCTCTTATTGATTTTTTGTTGTTGCATAAGAATGCAAAGGAATTTTGTGTATTAATTTTCTATCCTTTCACTTTGCTATATTCACTGATTAGTTCTACTAATTTTTTATGCCATCTTTATGGTTTTTTATATAGAGAATCATGTCCTCTCTCAACAGGGAGAGTTTTACTTCTTCATTTTTTTCCAGTTAGGCTTCTTGTTATTTATTTTTCTTCTCTGACTGCTTTGGCTAGGACTTCCAAAACTATGCTGAACTACAGTAGCACAAGTGGACACTCTTTTATTATTCTTAATTGTAGAGGTAACACTTTCAGTTTTCACCATTGAGGATAATATTTGCTGCGGGTTTGTCATGTATGGTCTCTAGTCTGTAGAGTTATGTTCCTTCTATGCCTACTTTCTGGAGAGTTTTTGTCATAACTGTGTATTGAATTTTGTCAAAGTCATTCTCTGCATTTATTGAAATGATTACATAATTTTTTATCTTTCAACTAATCAGTATGGTGTATCATACTGATTAATTTATGTATAGTGAAGAATCTTTGCATCCCTGGGATAAATACCATTTGATTTGGTTGCATATTTTTAATGTATTGTTGGATTCAATTTGCTAAAATTTTGTTGACGATTTTTGCATCTAAATTCATCAGTGGTATTGGCCTATAATTTTCTTTATTTTTGTTGCATCTTTGTCTAGTTTAGTAGTGTGATGGTGGCCTCATAGATGAGTTTGGAATTTTTTTCTTTCCTTAGCAGTTTTATAGAAGAGTTTGAACATAATAGATGTTAACTCATTTCTAAAGTTTTGGTAGAATTTGCCTGTGAAGTCATTTGGCTCTTGGCTTTCCTTTGAGGGAAGATTCTTAATTATAGTTTCTCAACAGCACATGAAACATTCTCTAGAATAGATTACATCTTGGGTCGAAAATTTAAGCTTCAGTATTTTTTTTAATTGAAATCTTTTTTATATTTAAATTTATTTATTTTAATTGGAGGCTAATTACTTTACAATATTGTATAAATATTTTCTGAACACAGCACTGCAAGATTAGATATCAACTATAGGAATTAAAAACTATTAAAAAAACACCAAGCACACGGAGATTAAGCAACATGATTATGAATAACCAACATATCATTAAGAAAATTAAAATATGCCTAGGAACAAATGACAATTAAGGGATGAAAACTCAAAACCTATGGGATCCACTATTTTGTGGATTCCAGGTATGCGAGAGCATCTGGGAGTTTCAGGAGGTAGAGGAACAGGAAGACCTCACCTAGGTTCTATGGATTTGAACCTCCACATTTTAACTCAAGATTTCAAAATGCATCATGATTCCTGTTCTTTGAACTGTAAAGTTTATGTAGATAATCTTGGAAACAATGGTAACAAGACAGAATTAGAATGAGATTTTGGCTATTATGCACCACTCTGAAGTGTGTGCTTTGCTAGAAGCACTCCCAGATTTGCTTTTGTTGAATTTGAAGATCCTCGAGATGCAGCTGGTGCTGTCCGAGAGCTAGATGGTAGAATCCTAGGTGGCTGCCAAGTAAGTGTGGAGTTGTCAATGGTGAAAAGACAAGTCAAAATTGTGGCCCACCTCCTTCTTGGAGTCATTGCCCTCGAGATAATTATTGGAGGAAGGGTCTCTCATATTGACGCAGATCTCGAAGTTGGAGAAGTTCCTCCCACAGCCAGAGCGTGTCCCTTTCTAGAGATAGGAGAAGAGAGAGATCACTGTCTTGGGAGAGAAATCACAAGCCCTCCTGATCTTTCTTTAGGTCTCAGTAAGTCAAATGAAAGGTAATAGAAGACCAGGTTGCAAGAGGAGTGGTGTACAGGGAATAAATTCATCTGACAGAAGTATGTACTGAAAAATTTTTTTTTGAAACTTCATAAGCTTAATGCATTTTCAAAATGTTTTAGCTGTTCACATTTGTTTGTTGAACAGTGACTCAAAAGGTGTAATTCTCTATGGTTTCAATTGGATCATATGAAGCATGTAATATAAATAATTGTTACTTTACAATGTTTGCTCAAGTAAAACTGAATTTGCTTTGAATTTTAGTCTTGCATTGACTGATAATAAACCTCTATCTCTTGACCAGCTAAAGTTGATGTTTAACATTATGGAAACAAAAATTGGTAGATTTTTCAACATAGCTAGGATATGGTATGCAGCTGTATTTAAACAGTTTTTAAAAGCTGTTGTGAACACAAAGCCAGCCAGAAAAATTAAAGCTGCACCCTTAAGTTAGATTAAAGGTTTTAAAGTTCTACTACTCCTCACACTCAACAAAAGATTGTACAGTTTGTGTAGAACCTAAGAAGTTTCAAGGAAGTTAGTTTACCTTTGCTTTAGGTTTTAAGTTCCTTTTGTGATTGCTGTATGTAAATACATAGCTATTTGTAATTTTCTTTATTTGGAAATTTGAGACTACTCAAGATACTAAATGCCCTTCAATTTTAAGGGTTCAATGTAGAGCTGGACTGAATTACTCTGCAAGATTCTTTTTTCATGCTGTCATTTTAAATATATTTTGTAAGAATCCTTGGTATTAAAGTTTTGATTACAAATTGTTTTTTAACCTGAAAACCTGCTTTTTCTTGCAAAACTAAAATCTAAGGTTGATACCAAGCCCAAGTGTAAATTTCCTATTGAAAATCATACTTATATTTTCATATAAAATGCTTTTGAAAATAAAATATAAGCATAACTGTGATAGCTTAACCCACTATTACCATAGTTCTTGTCCCACAGAAAGCAGTTGGTTACACAAATCTTACTGTTTTTTTAATACTTTATTCTACTTTGCAATACTGTATTGGTTTTGCCATACATTGACATGAGTCAGCCACAGGCGTACATGATCTCCCAATGCTGAAGCCCCTTCCCATCACCCACCCCATACCATCTCCCTGGATCATCCTGTACACTAGCCCCAAGCATCCTGTATCCTGTATTGAACATAGACTGGCACTTCATTTCTTATATGATAGTATACATGTTTCAGTGCCATTCTCCCAAATCATCCCACCCTCTCCCTCTCCCTCAGAGGCCAAAAGTCCATTCTATACCTCTGTGTCTTTTATGTTGTCTCACCTACAGGGTCATCATTACTATCTTTCTAAATTCCATATATATGTGCCAGTGTACTGTATTGGTGTTTTCCTTTCTGGCTTACTTCACTCTGTATCATTTGAGGCTCTTGAAGTGAAGGAACTTTCTGGTTGTCCATCTAAGTGATGCTATGTTTTTAGGAGCCAAAGCTAGTTTAAAATCCATGGTATTCAGTGACCAACATTTTAGAGTATAGCCACCTGATATATTATAATCCAAAGTTGCCAGTAAAAATTATATATATATATATATATATATATATATCTCATTAGCGTGAAAACGTTCCACAGAGTTTTAAAACTTGGTTCCATTTTATATAATTTGAGGTGTTGCAAAGAGATTCTAAATTGATCCATCATTATGTGAAATTAACTATATCAGTTCAAATGTAACAGTGCAGAATTGAAATGTGAGTCATGCATAATCTTCTTTAGATACCTAGAGGAGCTGTAATTTCAAATATCTGTGCAATTGGATTAAATCACAAGGCTACATCAAAAAAAAAAGAAGAAGAAGAGGAAGACCAAACAAACAAAAAACTATGGGGTACCATAAAAGCAGTGCTAAGAAGGAAGTTTATGGCAATACAAGTGTACCTCAAGAAACAAGAGAGACGTCAAATAAACAACATAACCTTACCCTTAAAGCAACTAGAAATAGAAGAACAAAAAATGCCCAAAAAGATCAGAGAAGAAATAAATGAAAAAGAAATGAAGGAAAAAAATAACAAAGTAAGTAAAACTAAAAGCTGGTTCTTTGAGAAGATAAACAAAATTGACAAACTGTTAGCCAGACTCATCAAGAAACAAGGAAGAATAGAGAAGTTAAAACAGACAACACAGAAATACAAAGGAGCATAAAAGCCTATAAGCAACCATATGCCAATAAAATGGAAAACATGAAAGAAATGGATGAATTTTTAGAAAAGTATAACCTTCTAAAACTGAGCCAGGAAAAAAACAGAAAATATGAACAGGCCAAATCACAAAATGCCAGTTAAATTTTTTAAAGTATCATTTCCACTACTAGATAGACGTTGTTGTTGTTTAGTTGCTAAGTTACATCCAACTCTTTTGTGACCCCATTGACTGTAGCCCACCAGGGTTCCTTGTCCATGAGTTTTCTCAAACAAGAATTCTAGGTTAGGTTGTCATTTTCTTTTCCAGGGGATCTTCTTGACTCATTAATCAAACCTGTGTCTCCCACAATGACCAGAAAGTTCTTAACCACTGAGCCACCAGGGAAACCCAGAAGGTAGAGAACCGTTTATTTTAAAATTATACTTTAAAAATACTCACATATTTTAATTCAATTTTTCCACTACCAGGAAAATGATGAGAACATTTTTGAACTGAATGAAAGGCTGCTTTAAAAATTATAGTCAAATAGAGTTGATGAAGTTTTGAAGTCACTAAATAAATTTAATTACATATTTGATTATAACATGGATTATACTTCTGGCATATAAATATGAAAAGTACATGTTGTTAAATAATATTATAAAAATTAATAAACAGAAAACTCAATCAAATGGAATCTGAAGACCAGCATGGGGAGTTCTCATACTGTGATGATAACAGAAACCCAATAGAAAGAAGAAAGACTTCTTTCCTGGCAAACATTCAGCCAATGAAAAGCCATGGACACTTTTTTACTATAACTTCCCATCTCACTTTTCCCTAATAAAATAATTCTTCTTCCTTTGTCATGCAGGAACTTGCATGTTGCTTACCAAGGTTGCAGACCCCAGAATGAAAGTCTCTGCTCATACCAAATAAACCTAACTTTGCTAGAGAAATATCTGGCAGCCTCTTTGTTTTTAGTCAACATTTTAGTGATCTGTACAGGCACCAGTAAGGACTTCCACAAGATCTAGGGCTGGCGTGTAAACAGATGTAGTACCCACAACTGAGTGTATTAAGCTTATTGCTGTTCTCACAGATCCTGGAGTTTGAAAGTGCATCTTTAGGATTCGAGCTTACAATCTCCACATTTGAAGTCTCTAGTCTTTATTCAAGATTTTTCCTAAGGTTTTGACTTTCTGGTTAAAATCTGCTCTGTATGTGCTACTCATTTGGCACATGGTCTGATTTTGAAACTGGGTTATTTTACTTGAAGATGACTGAGGTGCCCTGTTCCTATGGGGACAGGGGTTGCTTCAGTAAAGCTGTGCTGCTTTTTCAGGCTATTTATTCCTTAGGAGTTCTGTGGAAAATTGCTGGGAAGCCTTTAGACAGGCTCCTTCATGACCAAGCTATTTCCTTAGACCTGATTGGCATGAGATCTGAAAGCTGAGTTGCAAGCTGTTTGAATTTAGCACTTTGCAATATAAGCTATTTGAGCTAAAAAATGTTTTATTCTATTAAAAAAAAAATCTATTTGGATCGTCCTCATGCACCAGCCTCAAGCATCCTGTATCCTGTACCGAACATAGATGATATGGGGTGGGAGGTGGGAGGGGGGTTCAGGATTGAGAACTCATGTATACCTGTGGTGGATTCGTGTCAATGTATGGCAGAACCAAAACAGTATTGTAAATTAAAATAAAGTAAAAATAAAAAAAAAATCTCTCAGAAATGGAGCTCCATCATCTAAATATTTTGAAGATGCTTGATGCGTTTGAACTGTGGTGTTGGAGAAGACTCTTGAGAGTCCCTTGGACTGCAAGGAGATCCAACCAGTCCATTCTGAAGGAGATCAGCCCTGGGATTTCTTTGGAAGGAATGATGCTAAACCTGAAACTCCAGTACTTTGGCCACCTCGTGAGAAGAGTTGACTCACTGGGAAAGACTTTGATGCTGGGAGGGATTGGGGGCAGGAGGAGGAGGGGAAGACCGAGGGTGAGATGGCTGCATGGTGTTACTGACTCGATGGACATAAGTCTGAGTGAACTCCGGGAGTTGGTGATGGACAGGGAGTCCTGGTGTGCTGTGATTCATGGGGTCACAAAGAGTCAAACATGACTGAGTGACTGATCTGAACTGAACTGAATTGAACACATACATATACAGATACTCGAACAACGTTTGCATTTAAAATCCATGGTTCTTCCTCATGTGCCTTTCTAACTCAATAGAGCCATCTGACCAAAAGTAATTTATAATGTAAATTACCATTATGAAGAACTTCTGAAATTCCCAAACTTAATTTCCTTAAAATCAAATTCAACAACAGCTCAAAAGTTTCAAGAACTAGGTGAAATGCTTACTTACATTGGCATTTTTAAAACTTTCAAATACAGTCAAGAGTTTAAAATACTTTATCAATGAAATACAGTTTTAAGATTAACTAAGCCAAATGAATAATTGAAAAAGATAAAATGAGTCCTAAAAGCTCTGGCTATTCTTTCTCGGCTTCTATGTGTCATGCTCTGGTTCTGACACCGTTTCCTCCTTTCCTTCTGTGCTGCCTACACTTCCTCTACACCCTCAGCACCCATTGTTCTTGCTGAATCTTTTTCTCTGAAACTCTCCCTCATCCCTTTTCCTCTGAGTTTGTCATAATCTGACCATTTAAAAGTTAAGCTTTCTGAGGAACTAGAGATAAATACTTAATTTCTTATCTTCCCTGGACTAAAGCTGAACTGGGAGCCATAGTCAATGATTTTCCCAAAGTAACAAATGATAATCATAGATTTGTTGGGAAATGTAATATAACTATTCAAATATATCAACCATACTTCTCTGGCATATATCAGAAAATTTAAATGCTTAATTGCTGAATTTTTTTCTCTGAAACTCTCCCTCAACCCTTTTCCTCTGAGTTTGTCATAATCTGACCATTTAAAAGTTAAGCCTTCTGAGGAACTAGAGATAACTACTTAATTTCTTATCTTCCCTGGACTAAAGCTGAACTGGGAGCCATAGTCAATGATTTTCCCAAAGTAACAAATGATAATCATAGATTTGTTGGGAAATGTAATATAACTATTCAAATATATCAACCATACTTCTCTGGCGTATATCAGAAAATTTAAATGCTTGTCAGTGAAAACCAGGCTCAAAAGTGGAAAACAGACATGAATTGGGAAAATTGTGAAAGATCTGTGGAATTATAACTTGGAAATAAGCCTGTTAACTACTTACCATATGATCAGACTCAAGCAACCAGTAGGTGATGTCATAGGGCAATTCTTAAGCCATTTCCAAAGTCTGTCTATTTTAATGAAATTTAAGCTTCCACATGAAGATCTAATGAACCTGTTCATAAATATTACAGTCAGCTTCAGATTGCTTTTAAGAAAAAATTCCAGTCTTTCTTCAGAAATTCCTTTCGATCAAATGGTCTTGAACTTATATTTTTAATAATGGCTGAATCAGGACCTTTCCCTTCTAGTAAAAAGGATTTGGATAAAATGAGAAAACTACTTCTACTTCAGATTTAGTTTGGCAAACCATATTTCACCACCTTGAAGGAAAATTTCCAAAATCCTGATCTTCAACTCCAGCAAATCAAAGTTCTTAAACAAAATCTAAATTGTCCTAATCTCTGCGATTATTGTGAGGAGTCAGTGCATTGAAAAAAAAATTATTACAAATTCAAGCATTACAGGCACCTTCAGCCCTCTAACAACCCTTTCTAATGTTATCCAAATTCTCAGTTATGAGATTCAAAGAGATACAGGATGTCTTCACAATCTTCCCTCTTATCAGCTTGAAGGAACATTTCTCTAGATTAGGGATGAATATCTAATTGAGAATAAGGGTACAGTCTTGGTGTTCAATTCCACTGCTATAGAACAGCCCCTTCCTCAAAGTTCAGATAGTATGGATCTCTAATTAACCTAAGAGAACTCTGTCTCTGAAATTATCCCATTTTGATTAGACCCTTTAGAACTACACATGCTTTCCGTCTTAGTTCTTCCATCCCTACCCTCTTACTAGACTGAGATTTCTTAGGGAAATATCATGTATGGATTTCTTTCTATCAAAAATGGAAATGATTCTAGAATTTGAGAGTAGTCATCAGAGTAAGCAACCAGGTGGATTAAATGATCTTTTTACAACTTTCATTTGTTCCATCTCTGACTACATTAGAACAAATTCTGGAAACATTGATCTTTTGTTCTTACTGAATCAGCTACCACTCTCCTTACAGGAAAAATCTCCAGCTGCTATTGGCAAAATTCACAACATATCTCCCATCAAGATTCAACTATATCTGTCAAAATCTCTTGCCCAGAATTAATCAATATCCTAGAACTAAAGAAGCCCATCAAGTCATAAAGCCCATAGCAGAAGATCACAAGGCTCTAGGCCTCATTATACCCTATACACTTCCTTATAATACTTACATTTTACCAGTGAGAAAAAAATAAATAAATAAGGGACAAAGGTGGAGGTTTGTCCAGGATCTCATAACAATAAACATTGAAAATATTCAAATCCCTATTGTTCCTAAGCATCATGCATTCCTAACATCCATTATCATATGAAGCAAATTCCTTACTGTAATTAATTTATGCACTTTACTTATTATTATTTCAGTTGATAAAGCTGACATGATTTTGGAAAGAAAAACAATTAATCTGGACCTCCCAAATACTGAAGACTGATCTCTTAAGTTATAAATTTCCCTCAGTTTTATAATTTGTTGTGATATGTAGAGAATTCTGTTCTTTGCTTTCATTCTTACAAGAAAATTCCTCCTCATAGGAAGATAGAAAACATTTAACAAAGCTTTTAGTCTTAAAGGGACAGAAGGTTGATAAAAGAAGATTGCAGTTTCACTAAAAACAGATTTGTTGTTAAGGGCACCTGATATTAAGACAAAGGATACCCCTAGGTCTAGACAGACAGCATAGTACCCTAGGCTTCCCAAAACCCAAGACTAAGAGTCAACTACAAGGCTTTCTTGGGATAACTGGCCCCTGACAAAATTGACTCCCAAATCTTTCTTTTATGGCCAAATCTTTGTATGTTTTACTAAAAAAATAGAAAATAACTCCAACCCAATTTTAAGGGACAAATTAAATGTCAAAACCTTAAAGGAGACTTTGATGAAACCATCTGCCCTCAGTCATTCCATGGTCAGGTTCGTTTTCAGCTTAGTTTATACAAAGGAAAAGAATGTCCTTGGAGGTAGTCACCCAAAGATACAAATGGACAATGATCAACCCATAAGATATTATAGCCAGCAACTGAACCCTGTGGCATGAGGATTCCCCTTTACCTTAGAACCATTAATGCAGCTATAAACATTCATGTACAATTTTTGGGGGGACATATGAGTTCAGTTCTCTTGGGTGTATACCTATGAGTAGAATTGCTGGATCTTCCCTGGTAGAATTTTTTATTTGATAAAAAGAGAAAGCTGTAGTTTGAATCAAATAACAACCCATTTATACCAGAAACTCCAACATTCCCACTTCTCATAACTGTACATGCATTAAATTATTGTTCCTCTGACAAACAATAGCTTTTATAGATCAATATTGGTGAGGAAACATAAATAAAGATGCAAAAAGTACCTACCTCTTCATTCTATTTATCTCAATTTTAGCCCAGGAAAGTTTGTTCACACTGCTTTAGGAAATTCTAAACAATCCATTGGGCAGTTTGAGGTTTGCCAAGTAGATTTCATAAAACTTCCTCTTTATGTGGATATAAATACGTTCAGTCATTATCTGTGTGTTTTCACACAGGATTGAAGCCTCCGCTTGCAGACAAACTCCTTCATCTTCTGTGGATAAAGTCTTTTTACAAAATATTATCCATCCTTGGGGAACTCTGCTTGAACTTCATAGTGATGGAGAAAGTCATTTTATTAGCCAGATGCTTTGACAAACCTGTGCTGTTTAACTAGTTTTATACAATTTTGCTGAGCTATTCATCCTCAAACCTCTGGCTTTTTCTTTCTTTCTTTTTTTTTTTTTTAACATATTAACAGCACTATTAAGATTCAGTTGACAAAAAGTGTAGAGATCTTCCAAATACTTTGGCCAAAAGCATTACCATATAATCTTTCTTATAATTTTATGAGAATTTGTAATCTCTCACTCTTCGAGCTAGTCACAGAACACAAAATGACCTTGGCTTCTGCTTCTGTTGATCCACAACTGATGAAAGGACACTTACTTCATGACTGCGGAGGGCTAATCAGTTTTATTATAAATAACTATGTTTTGGTAGAGCTATATTTTTAGGGTATTCCCTCGGGAAAGGAAGACCTTAACCATCACATTTAGCAACCAGGAGATTTCTCCTATTAAAAGAGGCACTCCTAGAAATAGTTTCTTCAGTATTGCTGGAAAGGCTCCAATTAGGTACTACTAACTAATTCCCATGCCATGAAATTCAGGGAATAGACTCTTTGATTCTCATGACTCACCTAAATAAAGTACAAAACTCCATCTGAACCTGAACATCATTTGGTGATCTGAAAGTAAAGGCTTCCTGGAACTGAATCAGATGCATCTGATGATTGTTTTCTCAGGGCCATTCAGTTTCTCAACAAATTTTTATGGTGCTGTAATGTTTCAGTGATCTCCAGGGTCTATGCCTTGGATAACATATCAGTTTAAGATGAAAAGTGCTGAGAGAGCTCCCAGTATACCTCTTGCTACTCCCATGTGACTTCAATAGCTTTCCAATATTTGCACTTTCTTCATGAGACACTACATGAAGAATAAAAAGTGTCTGAAACCAGAAAAGATGTCTCTTGATCATCAGTGATGTTTTCAGAGAAACATCTCAATCAAAAGGGGGAAATATAAAATATTTAATAAAAATCTCAAATGCAGCCAGAAGACTAGCAGGGAGAGCTTTCATGCCCTCATGGTCTTTCAAATGTAAGAACTCTCCTCTTTGCAAAGATCAGCTAGAGAAAAGCCTTTGACTGCTGTTTACTGAAGCCCTCCTCTAAAGTGTTCTGCACCTACCACATAGGAACTTGTAGGTGGCTCACTATGGTTGCAGATCCTGAATAATAATGCTCTAGTGACCCCAGATAAACCCATCTTTCCAGGAGAACTATCTGGTTGTCTCTTTGTCTTACATCAACAGCACGTACATGGCACTATATGTACATACCAGTGCTGGTGCTCAGTCTCTCCAGTCATATCTGACTCTTTGTGACCCCACTGACTGTAGCCAACCAAGCTTCTCTGTCTATGGGATTTTCCAGGCAAGAGTACTGGAGTGGGGTGCCATGTCCATATTCAAGGGGTCTTCTTGATCCAGGGATTGAACCCTTGTATGCTACATCTCCTGCATCACAAGCAGATTCTTTACTATTGAGCCACTGGGGGAGCCCATATGTACACACTAGAGTGTATATTACAAAATATTGTGCTGAATATAATAATAATTTTAACTAAGTATCTATCTATCTCTGACTAGAGGGATAAGCATTAAAATATTTAAAATGGTACGCCTCTGTGGTTGCAATAAATGTAATTTTTAAAGGTTTTTTAATTGCATACTTAAAGTGTTTTCCCATTAAACATGCACTACTTCTGAAATAATTATATATTTTTTTCTAAAATCTAGTTATTCTAATGGGATTGAGTTTGAAATTATAAACAATAAATGTTTGTTTTCCCATTGAACAAAAATGCTCATGAAATATTTTATTTGTTTGCACTTGTTCCAGTTAATTTTAGCTTCAGGAGTAAATCCACCTCACAAAGGTAGGTGTCACCTATAGACAGTCCCCTGGGTAAAATAGTAACTTGTAAATGACAATAAAATTTAATGAAGAGAAGCTTGTTACAGTTTATTAGCTCACAAATCAAAAACAAAATAAAGTGCTTTATGGACTATTGTAATGCATTTTATGATATTTTATGCATAACCTTGGATTAATAGCTGTTCCTTTTTCTTTTTTCTTTTTTTTTTCTTAAGAGATATGTTTACCGTTCTGGGTTGAATTTCGCTTGCAATACATCATTTGAAAATTCTCTAAACTAATCTGACCACTTATTTCATTTAATCTGCCTTGTCTTCTTATATCCACACAATTAAAATCTTTGTTCCTTTTATCCTTTCCATTATTGTCATTAATAACTCTGGAAACTCCCATTTTCATTTTCTCAGATAATTGAATCGGTGAATTATTTTCACATTAATCTTAACTCTTTTAATGACCCTTCCCTTTAATGTCGCTTTCAACCTCAATGCCTTTTATCTCTTTCCACAATTAAACTGGACATGATTTCTTAGGATCTTGAGAGTGGAGGTTTGGAAAAGTACCATTGCTTCCCAAGAGGTCAGTGAAGCTTAGTGCACTTTATTTTTGCTAGTAAATTTCTAATTGTTTTATACTTTCTTAAGAATTTGAAATTAAAAAATAAAAGGATATTTTTTGGCTCTTTGCATACTTATGTCATCCTGCAGCAATCTGTGGTAAATTAACACATAACTGAAAAAAAAAAAAATCAGTGGGACCATGTGAATCAGGGAACTTTACATTTTATGACAGTTTTAAAATGCTTAAGTTGTTATATTAACTTCAAATTATTGTATTTTATTCCCTACACATTCATCAATATTTTCATTTTATAGGCAGGTCTCTGATATATTTATGTTTCTGTTAAGACCACTGTATTAAAGCAAATATCACACTTATTATTATTATTATTTTCTAGTGCATATAAAATTTCCCCTTCATGGATCACAGCCTTGTTGTGGTGAAGTGGCTTGTGTAACTCAAGGAAGCTATGAGCCAAGCTGTGCAGAGCCACCCAAGGTGGATAGGTCATAGTGAAGAGTTCTGAAAAAAATATGGTCTCTGGAGGAGGAAATGGGAACCCAATCCAATATTCTTTCCAGGTAAACACAATGAATAGTATGAAAAGTCAAAAATATATGACATCAGAAGATAACCTTCCCACCCCTCACTGCCCCCAATTAGAATATGTCCAATATAATACTGGGGAAGAGTAGAAATTAATGACTAGTAGCTCCAAAAAGAATAAAGTGGTTGGGCCAAAGAAGAAATGATGCTAGATTGTGGATGTCTGGTGGTGAAAGCAAAGTCTGATGCTGTAAGGAGCGATATTGCACAGGATAGTTAGATAGCATTACTCACTCAATGATCATGAATCTGAGCAAACTCCAGGAGATAATGAAGGACAGGGGAGACTAGCATGCAGTAGCCCACGTAGTCACAAAGACTTGGACACAACTAAAAAACAACAACATAAAAAGTTTTCTTCCTACTATATTGTAGTCAACTGAGTGTGCATTAACATTATGACCAAAAAACATGGGAAAAGGTTAGTTTTCATTCCAATCACAAAGAAAGGCAATGTCAAAGAATGTTCAAACTACCGCACAATTGCACTCATCTGACATGCTAGTAAAGTAATGCTCAAAATTTCCCAAGCCAGGCTTCAGCAGTATGTGAACTGTGAACTTCCAGATGTTCAAGCTGGTTTTAGAAAAGGAAGAGGAAATAGAGACCAAATTGTCAACATGCGCTGGATCATTGAAAAACCTAGAGAATTCCAGAAAAACATGTATTTCTGCTTTATTGACTATGCTAAAGTCTGACTGTGTGGATCACAGTAAACTGTGGAAAATTCTGAAAGAGATGGGAATACCAGACCACCTGACTTGTCTCTTGAGAAACCTTTATGCAGGTCAGCAAGCAACACTTAGAAATGGACATGGAACAGCAGACTGGTTCCAAATAAGAAAACAAATAAATCAAGCCTGCATATTGTCACCATGCTTATGAGAAATGCTGAGATGGAAGAAGTACAAGCTGGAATCAAGATTGCTGGGAGAAACATCAGTAACCTCAGATATGCAGATGATGCCACTCTTAATGGCAGAAAGTGAAGAGGAACTAAAAAGCCTCTTGACAAAAGTGGAAAAGGAGAGTGAAAAAGTTGGCTTAAACCTCAACATTCATAAAACGAAGATCATGGTATTTGGCCCCATCACTTCATGGGAAATAGAAAAATCAGTGGGACCATGTGAATCAGGGAACTTTACATTTTATGACAGTTTTAAAATGCTTAAGTTGTTATATTAACTTCAAATTATTGTATTTTATTCCCTACACATTCATCAATATTTTCATTTTATAGGCAGGTCTCTGATATATTTATGTTTCTGTTAAGACCACTGTATTAAAGCAAATATCACACTTATTATTATTATTATTTTCTAGTGCATATAAAATTTCCCCTTCATGGATCACAGCCTTGTTGTGGTGAAGTGGCTTGTGTAACTCAAGGAAGCTATGAGCCAAGCTGTGCAGAGCCACCCAAGGTGGATAGGTCATAGTGAAGAGTTCTGAAAAAAATATGGTCTCTGGAGGAGGAAATGGGAACCCAATCCAATATTCTTTCCAGGTAAACACAATGAATAGTATGAAAAGTCAAAAATATATGACATCAGAAGATAACCTTCCCACCCCTCACTGCCCCCAATTAGAATATGTCCAATATAATACTGGGGAAGAGTAGAAATTAATGACTAGTAGCTCCAAAAAGAATAAAGTGGTTGGGCCAAAGAAGAAATGATGCTAGATTGTGGATGTCTGGTGGTGAAAGCAAAGTCTGATGCTGTAAGGAGCGATATTGCACAGGATAGTTAGATAGCATTACTCACTCAATGATCATGAATCTGAGCAAACTCCAGGAGATAATGAAGGACAGGGGAGACTAGCATGCAGTAGCCCACGTAGTCACAAAGACTTGGACACAACTAAAAAACAACAACATAAAAAGTTTTCTTCCTACTATATTGTAGTCAACTGAGTGTGCATTAACATTATGACCAAAAAACATGGGAAAAGGTTAGTTTTCATTCCAATCACAAAGAAAGGCAATGTCAAAGAATGTTCAAACTACCGCACAATTGCACTCATCTGACATGCTAGTAAAGTAATGCTCAAAATTTCCCAAGCCAGGCTTCAGCAGTATGTGAACTGTGAACTTCCAGATGTTCAAGCTGGTTTTAGAAAAGGAAGAGGAAATAGAGACCAAATTGTCAACATGCGCTGGATCATTGAAAAACCTAGAGAATTCCAGAAAAACATGTATTTCTGCTTTATTGACTATGCTAAAGTCTGACTGTGTGGATCACAGTAAACTGTGGAAAATTCTGAAAGAGATGGGAATACCAGACCACCTGACTTGTCTCTTGAGAAACCTTTATGCAGGTCAGCAAGCAACACTTAGAAATGGACATGGAACAGCAGACTGGTTCCAAATAAGAAAACAAATAAATCAAGCCTGCATATTGTCACCATGCTTATGAGAAATGCTGAGATGGAAGAAGTACAAGCTGGAATCAAGATTGCTGGGAGAAACATCAGTAACCTCAGATATGCAGATGATGCCACTCTTAATGGCAGAAAGTGAAGAGGAACTAAAAAGCCTCTTGACAAAAGTGGAAAAGGAGAGTGAAAAAGTTGGCTTAAAGCTCAACATTCAGAAAACGAAGATCATGGTATTTGGCCCCATCACTTCATGGGAAATAGATGCAGAAACAGTGGAAATAGCGTCAGACTTTATTTTGGGGGGCTCCAAAATCAATGCAGATGGTGATTGCAGCCATGAAATTAAAAGACGCTTACTCTTTGGAAGGAAAGTTTTGACCAACCTAGATAGCATATTCAAAAGCAGAGACATTACTTTGCTGACTAAGGTCTGTCTAGTCAAGGCTGTGGTTTTTCCAGTGGTCATGTATGGATGAGATAGTTGGACTATGCAGAAATTTGAGTGCTGAAGAATTGATGCTTTTGAACTGTGGTGTTGGAGAAGACTCTTGAGAGTCCCTTGGACTGCAAGGAGATCCAACCAGTCCATTCTGAAGGAGATCAGTGCTGGGATTTCTTTGGAAGGAATGATGCTAAAGCTAAAACTCCCGTACTTTGTCCACTTCACGTGAAGTGCTGAGTCATTGGAAAAGTCTCTGATTCTGGAAGGAATTGGGGGCAGGAGGAGAAGGGGATGACAGATGATGAGATGCTGGATGGCATCACTAACTTGATTGATGTGAGTCTGAATAAATTCTAGGAGTTGGTAATGGACAGGGAGTCCTGGTGTGCTGTGATTCATGGGATCGCAGAGAGCTGGACACGACTGAGTGACTGAACTGAACGGAAATGATCCTAGATGATATCTTCTAATTTAAGGTTGCTTTATCTGCATTGAAAATCTGTTGTTTAGTGTAGCCATTTTTGAGATTTATCTTACCTGGATCTGGATAACATGTTGACTCTTCTACAATCAGCCCTTCTGCTTTACCTTGTACTCCTATGTTATAGAGATGATTTTTCTTAAATCTCAGGAACCAAACTCCTCTGGCTTCAAACTTTTCTACAACTTCCTCACTTTTTTCAGCCGTCATAAAATAGAAGAGAATTAGAGTCTTTTTCTGAATTGGTCTTTGGTCTAAGGGAATGTTGTGACTGGTTTGATCCCTCAAGACACATGAATCTTTCTCCAAATCAATAATAAGCCTATTTCACTTTCTTACCATCTGTGTGTTCACTGAAGTTACACTTTAAACTTCCTTCAAGAACTTTTCATTTGCATTTATAATGTGGCTGTTTGGTACAAGAGTCCTAGTCTTTCAGCTAATTCAGCTTTTCACATACCATCCTCACAAAGCTTAATCATTTCTAGCATTTGATATAAATGAAGGGGTGTGTAACACTTCTTTTCACTTGGACACTTAGAGGTCTTTGTAGGGTGACTAACTGGCTTAATTTTAGTGTGTGTCTCTGGGCGTAGGGAGGCCCAAGGAGAAGGAGACCGACTGGGGAATAGCCAGGAGATGGAACAATCAGCATGCATCCTTAATTTATTGTTTGTGATCTTACAGGGATATGTTTTATAGTGCCCCAAAATATTGACAATAATAACATTAAAGATCACGATCACAGACCACATAACAAGTATAATAGTGATAAAAATTTGAAATATGTTAAGAATTATTAAAATGTGACACAGACATTGGAAGTGAGAAAATGGCATTGGTAAAAGGTTACTAAGAGGCTTGATCAAGACAGGATTGCCATACACCTTCAATGTGTAAAATATATAGTTCATCCATTAAAAAAACAAACAAACAAACAACAAGATCTGCCTGAATGTATATGCTAATTTGAATAATTCTCAGTAAATAGTTGGCTTTCAACATGTAGATTTCAGGTATTGGCTCATTAAGCATTAGGATTGTTTAAGGCAGTTTTTGGTGCAGCTATTGTTTTCAACCTCTGTGTGCTACCTATATCCCAGATTGAGCAGTTGATTCAAAATAAATAATGATAGCTCATCATGTGAAAATAAGAAAACTGAACTCAATTTATTTTCCTTCTACATGAGAATTTAACATTTTTAAATATGTTTGCAAACTAGATTTCTGAAAAAGAACATAAAATGTAATTTGTAATTTTTAAAATAAATGCAATTTAAGCTCATACAAGAAATATCTAGTTCTATTTGAGTAAAATATATCCATTGAAATACATTTTTTAAATTCTAATTGATTAAAACAAAAGAATATTGCAAAAGAATAATGATTATTCATAATTATTATATATTTTAATCTATCATATAAAAGAGAGTGATATTAAAAATGACTTGCTCAGGCTGTCATGTTTACTAAGGAGGCACTAAGATATAAGTCATTCGGAAGTTTGATGTAAGTAATGTAAGTAAAGTGGTGTGGATGAAATGTGGGATGAATATCCCAGTTTAGTAGGAAATCAGATTGTTAAAGTAGGGAGAGGGTATAAATTGATATTGCATCCAGTCCATAACTTAGCAAGTCTTTTCATTGACTGATTGGCTGTTTCATTTACTTATTCATTCCTTCAATGGTTATTTATTGAGTCTGTATTATAATTTAGGCTTTCACCTCAGAATTGAGGATACAGATATGAGCAAAAAATACTATATGCACAATAAATGAAGCTTAATTTTCAAAATTATATATAAGGTAATTTGATAAACCACACAGTCAATACTACTAACTGTATAGATATCCAGTGCAACTGATAAAAGCACTCCTATTGATCTACTGGTAAGCTGAAAACATACATATATATAAAATATGGCTCCATGTAAGATCATGACACCATAGGTAACTTTTAGTAATCACAGAGTAGCAGAAAATCTACTATAAGTATATGGTTAGTAGTTTTTACCCCCAAGTCAACTGTTCAAAGGTAGGTCTATGTTTAAAAACAAAACAAAACAAAACAAAAAAAAACAGTTAATTAAATTCTAAGTTCAGTTCAGTCCTTCAGTTTTGTCCAACTCTTTGAGACCCCATGGACTGCATTGTCTAAATTAGAACATGTTTCACACCTAAATATCTAGGTTGATTATTAGTAAAACTGGTTTGAAACTGGTCAAATCACCTCAGTGATATAATTAAATTTGGGACACTGTTTCTGTCCAATTATGCTTTCTCATAGCTATGGTATTGAAACATCAAGTCATTTATACACAAATCTTTTAAAATGATATCACATTAAATTTTGTGACTCATTTAAAATTTATATAAACCATTTCAAACTTGAAAATAAATTTCTGGGCAATGTAATTATTTTCATTCTCACTGAATTGTCATAACTAAACCAAAAAATATTAAGTCATAATTGAGATAAAGTTTGGGCAACTACCTGGGTCACCACTCTATTATGATGACTTCTGTGCTCTGTCACTTCAGTCCAATTCTCTGCGACCCCATGGCCTGAAAACCATCAGGCTCCCCTGTCCATGGAATTCTCCAGGCAATTGGAGTGCGTTGCCATTTTCTTCTACATGAGGACTTCTAGATAACAGCTTTTCCTAGTCATCATTTATTTCATCATTTCTGTAAATTGATCCTGAACACTTACACAGTCTTCCCAGTAAAACAATATCCTCTTTAACTATTCTGACACTAGTATAGAAAGCTGTATGGTAAAACCAATATAATAATGTAAAGTAATTACCTTCCAATGAAAATAAATAAATTTATATTAAAAAAAAGAAAGCACACCATGATTATGCATACTGGGAAAGGCAAACACATTTTTATTTATTTTTTTTAAATTTATGTGACTACTTATACAAAGAATTGAATTTTTTTGCCAAATAATATTGTGTGCAGAGCAGAAATTGTCTAAACCCAGATTATCTGACTATGGATTTCTTCAGATTCATGTGTCTGTAGCTGTACCTTCACAAGGACTAATATCTTTCAAATATAAAAACATTGTCTATTCCAATAAAGGACAGAAACAGGAAAAACCTAATAGAAACAGAAGATATCAAGAAGATATGAAAAGCATACACAGAAGAACTGTTAAAAAAAATAATCTCATTTACTCAGATAACAATGATGATGTGGTCACTCACCCAGAGCCAGTCTCTATGAAATGTGAAGTCAAGTGGGCCTTAGGAAGCACCACTGTCAATAAAGCTAATGGAGGTAATGGAATTTCAGTAGAGCTATTTAAAATCCCCAAAAATGATGCTATCAAAGTTTTTTTTTTTTCATTATGTCAGTGAATCTAGAAAACACAGCAATGGTCACAGGACTAGAAAAGATCAAACCTCAACCAATTGCCAAGTAGGGATGCACTAAATGCAGCCTTTCAATAAAAAAAATTGCTTCTTGACAAAAAAGTTGTGATGAACTTAGACATTGTGTTAAAATGCAAAGATTTCACTTTTCAGACAAAGTTCCTTACAGTAAATGCTGTGGTCTTTCCAGTATTCATGTATGGCTGTGAGAGCTGGACTGTAAAGAAAACACAGTGCTGAAGCAATGATGCTTTCAAACTGTGGTGTTTCAGAAGTCTCATGAGAGTCCCTTGGACAGAAAGGTGTCAAAACCAATCACTCTTAAAGGAAATCAACCCTGAATACTCATCAGAAGAACTGATTTGAAGCTGAAGCTCCAATACTTTGATCACCAGATGTGAATAGCCTACTCATTCTAAATGACTCTGATGCTGGGAAACACTGAAGGCAAAAGAGGGTGAAAGAGAATGAGATGATTGGATACCATCACCAATGCAAAGGACATGAACTTCGGCAAACTCTGCATTATGGTGATGGACAAGAAGATCTGCAGTCCATGGGGTCACAAAAAGTCAGGTAAAATTGGGTGACTGAAAAACCACAATTGCTCCAACACCTCACTTACTTGCAATTTCAGAACAAACCCTGTACACATCAAATTTATGAATATTTCTGAGAAACTATGACTAAAAGCAGTCTCTAAAGTTGTGGAGGTGATGGAATTTCAGTTGAGATATTTCAAATCCTGAAAGATGATGCTGTGAAAATGCTGCACTCAATATGCCAACAAATTTGGAAAACTCAGCAGTGACCACAGGACTGGAAAAGGTCAATTTTCATTCCAGTCCCAAAGAAAGGCAATGCCAAAGAATGCTCAAACTACCTCACAATTGCACTCAACTCACATACTAGTAAAGTAGTGCTCAAAATTCTCCAAGCCAGGTTTCAGCAATATGTGAACCACGAACTCCTTGATGTTCAAGCTTGTTTTAGAAAAGGCAGAGGAACCAGAGATCAAATTGTCAACATCCACAGGAACATTAAAAAAAAAAAAAGCAAGGGAGTTCCAGAAAAACATCTATTTCCGCTTTATTGACTATGCCAAAGCCTTTGACTGTATGGATCACAAAAAACACAAAAACTGTGAAAAATTCTGAAAGAGATGGGAATATCAGGCCACCTGACTTGCCTCTTGAGAAATCTTTATGCAGGTCAGAAAGAAACAGTTCGAAATGGACATGGAACAGCAGACTGGTTCCAAATAGGAAAAGGAGTACGTCAAGGCTATATATTGTCACCCTGTTTATTTAACCTGTATGCAGAGTACATCATGAGAAACACTGGACAGGAAGAAACACAAGCTGAAATCAAGATTGCCAGGAGAATTATTAATAACCTCCGATATGCAGATGACACCACCCTTATGATAGAAAGTGAAGAAAACCTAAAAAGCCTCTTGATGAAAGTGAAACAGGAGAGTGAAAAAGTTGACTTAAAGTGCAACATTCAGTAAACAAAGATCATGGCATCCGGTCCCATCACTTCATGGGAAATAGATGGGGAAACAGTGTCAGACTTTACTTTTTTGGGCTCCAAAACCACTGCAGATGTTGACTGCAGCCATGAAATTAAAAGATGCTTATTCCTTGGAAGAAAAGTTATGACCAATCTGGATAGCATATTCAAAAGCAAAGACATTATTTTGCCAACTAAGGTCCGTCTAGTCAAGGCTATGATTTTTCCAGTAGTCATGTATGTATGTGAGAGTTGGATTGTGAAGAAGGCTGAGTGCTGAAGAACTGATGCTTTTGCACTATGGTGTTGGAGAAGACTCTTGAGAGTCCCTTGAGCTGCAAGGATAATCAATGAGTCCATTTTGAAGGAGATCAGCCCTGGGATTTCTTTGGAAGGAATGATGCTAAAGCTGAAACTCCAGTACTTTGGCCACCTCATGAGAAGAGTTGACTCATTGGAAAAGACTCTGATGCTGGGAGGGATTTGGCGCAGGAGGATAAGGGGATGATAGAGGATGAGATAGCTGGATGGCATCACTGACTAGATGGAGGTGAGTCTGAGTGATGGACAGAGAGGCCTGGCGTGCTGAGATTCATGGGGTCGCAAAGAGTCGGACACCACTGAGTGACTGAACTTAACTGAAAGTTCTCTAATTATCCCCTAATGATTTCCTTTAGAGATATGAATAAGGAGCAGTCAAAGTGCTCCTCCTCTTTTCAATCAAGTTGACTTCGTTTGGTGAGTGAATTTCCCAGATTGACTGTACGATGGCCTGAGGTAGGGATAGGGCTTTATTGCTGAATTTCATCTTTGAGAAAAGCAGTAATTGACTTACTGTGTGTCAGACATTTGAGCTAAATCTGGAATTAAGAAACTTCAATGCAAAGTACTCTCAGGCATCTGTTTTCTTTTTCCCTCCATGATATGAGCCTGAATTACTCAATTTGTATTTGAAGTACACTACATACCTTTGCACCATCTAAATTACACATTATGAAATTGTTGGAGAAATTAAGAAAAATGAATGGACAATTTGTGAATTAAAATCCATAAAAGTTAGCTGCACACACAAAACTACCCAGAAACCCTGCTACTATGGCCCAGTAACTTTTTTTTCTTTTTTCATGATATATATATTTTCCCCCAAATCTTCTGAGCCTTACTTTTCCTTATTCCCATTGAAGCTTTTATCTTTTTACTTAGAGAATAGCAGCACTTGACTGAAAATCATCACTCTTTCCATGAAAATAATCTTTCAAATCATCTATTTGTAAATTGCATTTCTGTCTCTGACCCTGTGAAATGTGGCCATCTCCTTACAAAGTTCAAAAGCAAGTGATGCCAAGAAAAATTAAATGTCTGATGACATGAAATATTTGTTTCTAAAGTGCTTTTTTTTTTTTTTAGGATAACTGCTTTTGGCATGCAGCTTATGTATTACTTTCTTTGACTAACTTATTTTTTAGATGTTGGACTCTGTAAAGTTACTGAAAACAATAAGCTAATAATTTGATTTAATATGAATTTGAATGAAATTTGCCTAAACTTAAAAAAAAAAAACAATTTGCTGAAAAAGAGAGGGACAAAAGCTAAAATTTTAAGGCATTGTTGCTGCTGTTGTTTAGTTGCTGAGTCATGTCAGACCCTTTGGGATCCCATGGACTATAGTCTACCAAGGCTCCTCTGTCCTGGAACCTCCAAGGCAAGAATGGAGTGGGTTGTCATTTCCTTCTGGAGCAGATCTTTCTGACCCAAGGATTGAACCTGCATCTCCTGCTTGACAGGTGGATTCTTAGCACTAAGAAACCAGGGAAATATACATTTCAGTGCATAACAATTGCTCTTGTAGGAAAGTACATCATATATGTCACACTGCACATTAGATTATCCAATTCAGAAATGTTTACTTTAGAAATTATTGTGAATATTCACAGTTTAATTAAAAGTAGTGACAAAAAGATTGAACATTGTTCTTTTTACCACAAGTCATCTATTTTACTTAAGATTAAATTAATGTTCAAGAGTAAGGAGCTTCTTAAAGTGAATTTATAATGTTCCTATGTCAGTTATAAACTGAAAGCTTTCTAGTCTTGGGTTGATATTTTAAGGTATGTTCGTTCCCTTGGAGTATTTGCTTGTGAAAGTATATATCTTTTATACTCTGATTTGTGTGTGTATATATTTGCTTATTGGCATATATGAATATATACATACACACATATTTTTATAAAATAAAACAAAACAGTTAACTTATAAACTTGCTCTAAAGCTTCAATCTTAAAAGAAATTAACCCAGAGACCTAAAATAAGTACTATCAACTCAAGTGAAGAATTCGGTGAACCACAGCCTTTGACTGTGTGGATCACAATAAATTGTGGAGAATTCTGAGAGAGATGGAAATACCAGACCACCTGTCTGACTCTTGAGAAATCTGTATGCAAGTCAGCAAGCAACAGTTAAAAATGGACATGAAACAGCAGACTGGTTCAAAATAGGAAAATGAGTACGTCAAGGCTGTATATTGTCATCCTGCTTATTTAACTTCTATGCAGAGTACATCATGAGAAACACTGGACTGGAAGAAACACAAGCTGGAATCAAAATTACCAGGAGAAATATCAATAACCTGAGATATGCAGATGACACCACCCTTATGTCAGAAGGTGAAGAGGAGCTAAAAAGTCTCTTGATGAAAGTGAAAGAGAGTGAAAAAGCTGGCTTAAAGCTTAACATTCAGTAAACGAAGATCATGGTATCTGGTCCCATCACTTCATGGGAAATAGATAGGAAATAGTGGAAACAGTGTCAGACTTTATTTTGGGGGGCTCCAAAATCACTGCAGATGGTGACTGTAGCCATGAAATTAAAAGACGCTTACTCCTTGGAAGAAAAGTTATGAACAACCTAAATAACATATTCAAAAGCAAAGACATTACTTTGCCAACTAAGTTCCATCTAGTCAAGGCTGTGGTTTTTCCTGTGGACTGTGAAGAAGGCTGAGTACTGAAGAAGAATTGATGCTTTTGATGTATGATGTTGGTGAAGACTCTTCAGAGTCCCTTGAGCTGCAAGGAGATCCAGTGAGTCCATTCTAAAAGAAATCAGCCCTGGGATTTCTTTAGAAGGAATGATGCTAAAGCTGAAACTCCAGGACTTTGGCCACCTCATGAGAAGAGTTGACTCATTGGAAAAGACTCTGATGCTGGAAGGGATTTGGAGCAGAAGGGGAAAGGGACGATAGAGGATGAGATAGCTGGATGGCATCACTGACTTTATGGACGTGAGTCTGAGTAAACTATGGGAATTGGTGATGGACAGGGAGGCCTGGCGTGCTGTGATTCATGGGGTCTGCAAGGAGTTGGACATAACTGAGTGACTGAACTGAAGTGAACTGACAGTATGGGGACTGGGAGATGGTACTGAGAACCCCTAGGGAATTTGACTTGATGGCCAGTGAGATTTGATTACAGAACTTCCCAGGACGGGAGAAGCAGATTCTAGGAGGGCACAACAAAACCTTGTGTGCACCAGGACCCAGAGAAGGAAAAAGGATCCCACAAGAGATTGAATCTGACTTGCCTGTGAATGTCCCCAACTCTCCATCAGAGCCATGGGTTGACAGTGGCCTGCTGCAGAGTCAGGGACACTGACTACAACATTCCTGGGAGACACAATATGCTGGCATAAATTCTTTTGAAGGAGGTTGACTTTCCTGCCATTACCCCTGCTATAGTTTGGCCTCAGATTGAACTATAGGGAGGCAACACAGTCCCAACCATCAGCAGAAAATTAGATTAAAGACTTACTGAGCATGGCCTAGTTTTCCTCACAGCCAGTCCCTCTCATCAGAAAGCTTCTGTTTGGAAGCTTCTATTCCTCACTCCATCAAAGGGGAATCAATTCAGTTGCTCAGTCATGTCTGAATTTACATATCTAAGACTGCTTCACACTAGGCTTTCCTGTCCATCACCAGCTCCTGGAGCTTTCTGAAAAACATGTTCATTGAGTCGGTGATGACATCCAACCATCTTATCTTCTGTCGCCCACTTTTCCTTCTGCCTTCAATGTATCCTAGCATCAGAGTCTTTTCCAGCTACTCAGTTCTTCCCATCAAGTGGCCAAAGAATCTGAATTTCAGCTTCAGCATCAGTCCTTCCAATGAATATTCAGGACTGATTTCCTTTAGGATGGACTGGTTAGATCTCCTTGCAGTCCAAGGGACTCTCTAGTCTTCTCCAATACCACAGTTCAAAAGCATCAATTCTTCGGCACTCAGCTTTCTTTATGGTCCAGTTATCAAATCTATATATGACTACTGGAAAAACCATAGCCTTTACTAGATGGACCTTTGTTGGCAAAGTAGTGCCTCTGCTTTTTAATATGCTGTCTAGTGGTCATAGCTTTTCTTCCAAGAAGCAAGCGTCTTTTAATTTCATGGCTGCAGTCACCATCTGCAGTGATTTTGGAGCCCCCCAAAATAAAATTTGTCATTATTTCCCCATCTATTTGCCATTAAGTGATGGGACTGTATGCTATGATCTAAATTTCTTGAATGTTGAATCTTAAGGCAGCTTTTTCACACTCCTCTTTCACTTTCATCAAGAGGCTCTTTAGCTCTTCTTTGCTTTCTACCATAAGGGTGGTCATCTGCATATCTGAGGTTATTGACATTTCTCCCCGCAGTCTCGATCCCAGCTTGTGCTTCATCTAGCCTTGGCATTTCCCATGATGTACTCCATATGTAAGTTAAATAAATGATGCCAATATACAACCTTGATGTACTCCTTTTCCTATTTGGTACCAGTCTGTTGTTTCGTGTCTGGTTCTAACTCTTGCTTCTTGATACAGATTTTTCAGGAGGCAAGTAAAATGTGGTCCACTGAAGAATGGAATGGCAAACCACTTCAGTATTCTTGCCTTGAGAGCTCCATGAACAGTATCAAAAGGCATCAGAGTGCAGACAGAATGAAAATCACAGTCACAGAAAACTAACCAAACTGATCACATGGATCACAGCCTTGTTTAACTCAATGAAACTATGAACCATACCGTGTAGACATGTAGCCATGCCATGTAGCCACAACCAAGACAGAGGAGTAATGGATGAAAGTTCTGAACTAACATGGTCCATGGAAAAAGGTAATGGCAAACGACTTTAGTATTCTTTCTTGAAAACCCATGAAGAGTAGTGTGTCACAATTGTTAAAATGTTTATCCTTGAGACTTCAGTTTCCAATAGATAGATATCATGTATCTCTAAGCCATAAGTCTAATTTAGTAAAAAAAAAAATTGATGATCATTGATAGATTTCAAATTTGATTTATTGGTCATATTTCCCCAAGCTGAATTCCCTTTTTATGTACATTATGTTAAATGCCTTAGTTGTTTTATTACAATCAATCATATAATAATCATTAAGGGAATATATAACTCTGAAATCTTTAAAAAGTAATGGACTTGGTTTTATACTAATAATATTTTGAATTTGTG
>SJYC01120751.1:0-13530 GCA_006408675.1 Madoqua kirkii
TGATAATTCTTTCATCAGAACTGCATTAAAAATAGGGTTAACACAAAATTTATTTGGTAAGTGTGGTAATATTTATCATATTTTATCAAAAAAACATGAAAACTGGTAAATACAGAAAACCAACTGAAATATACCAAATTTATTTTTAATTGGCCATCATAATGAGGAATACCAAATGAGTAAACATTTGTTAACATATATATTTTTTATACAGTGGATTATAAGAATTACATTGCTGTCTCATTAAAAAAAAAAGAAGAAGAAGCATTTTATAACAACTTTGATCAAAAAAGACTAGAAATTAGAAGCGGTCAATGCTATTAACAGTATATAACATAGGGCTGTGGATTAAATGCCTGGGCTGTGCATTTTATTTTTTCTCATCAGTTAAGTAATTTTAAATCAGTAAAAAGTAACATCTGAAGTAGTAAACTTCCACCTTGTGTTATGATAATCCAGCAGGAAAGAGTTCTGAGTGCTACCGTGACTACCCGTACAAGCATCTGGATGCCTTACTTAAGTCTTTGCCAGGTAGAGAGAAGAGAGAATGTCTGCTTTACAACCTGCTGATGCTGTTACATTCTGGATGGAGAAATAATCTGTTTGACCATGTTTTCTGGCAGAAGAATAAGGGTAAATTTGTAGGAGCCAAGGACCTTGTGGTGATGCCAAATTGAAAGTTTGGCAAGATTTAGAGCAAAGATCCATAAAAACAAGGAAAATTATGCAAACATTGTAGCATATCGTTCTATGCATAATTTTAGAATCAGTCAGAGAAATGACACTGCTGTAAAGTAATATTTGGATTGAACAGTTTCTCCAAAAGGCTTGTAACTGAACTATATATATATATAACAGTGTTATGTTTTAATCTCTTTCTTAAGGAATGCTTACTGGCTTTGAAATATCTTTTCTTGAAATATATATCAAAATTGCCAGGAGAAATATCAATAACCTCAGATATGCAGATGGCACGACCCTTATGATAAAAAGTGAAGACCAGCTAAAAAGCCTCTTGGTGAAAGTGAAAGAGGAGAGCGAAAAAGTTGGCTTAAAGCTCAACATTCAAAAAAACTAAGATCATTGCATCCAGTCCCATCACTTCATGGGAAATAGATGGGGAAACAGTGGAAACCGTCTCAGACTTTATTTTGGCGGGCTCCAAAATCACTGTAGATGGTGGCTGCAGCCATGAAATTAGAAAATGCTTATTCCTTGGAAGAAAAATTATGACCAACCTAGATAGCATATTCAAAAGCAGAGACATTACTTTGCTGACTCAGGTCCGTCTAGTCAAGGCTATGGTTTTTCCTGTGATCATGTATGGATGTGAGAGTTGGACTGTGAAGAAGGATGAGCACCGAAGAATTGATGCTTTTGAACTCTGGCGTTGGAGAAGACTCTTGAAAGTCCCTTGGACTGCAAGGATATCCAATCAGTCCATTCTGAAGGAGATCAGTGCTGGGATTTCTTTGGAAAGAATGATGCTAAAGCTGAAACTCCAGTAATTTGGCCACCTCATGTGAAGAGCTGAATCATTGGAAAAGACTCTGATGCTGAGAGAGATTGTGGGCAGGAGGAGAAGGGGACGACAGAGGATGAGATGGCTGGATGGCATCACGGACTCGATGGACCTGAGTCTGGGTGAACTCCGTGAGATGATGATGGACAGGGAGGCCTGGCGTGCTGTGATTCATGGGGTCGCAAAGAGTCGGACATGACTGAGCGACTGAACTGAACTGAAAGCATGCTAATTTTAAGAATTCATATATTTTCATGGAAAATATTAAAATCTGGGTTGTCCTGTGAAAGTATTTCATGTTTTTTTTCGCTTTTTAATTATATAGATTGAGATAAGAGGAAATAGTTTTATTTATAAAAAGTCAAAATATAAATTTTATATAAATATCATCGTTATACAGTTTTGCATTTAGAACATGTATGATGATAAAGCAGCTATTAGTTTTCTGAAATAGGATCGTTTATTTACAGTAAAGAAATGCCTCACTATTGAAGCACTGTTTAAAGCAATGGGCATTGTATAAATCACAAAATATTAGTAATAATTGGGATACCAGGGTATAAAAACATGAACATTGTAAGTAACATTGTCTTGAATCTCCAGTAACATATTAAAGCACATTTGGAAAGGTGATGATCATGTTTGGCAGTATATCTCGATTTAAAATTTTGTGCCCAATTCAATAATATACTTCCAACTCTGAAAATTTTAATGACATATCAAATTATGAACCATAACCTAAAGATTTTAGTTAAGAATCAAAATATACCAAAGTAAAACTCAATTATATTCTTATGTCAGATCATTTATTTCATGATCTGCTTCTGTGAAACAAACAATATAAATATTAGCCTGAAACATAAAAATAATGATAGCCATGGGAAACAACTCTATTTTCTAAGTGAGGAAAGTATAGTTTTATGGTGAGAATATCATGTTTTTATAGGTATAAGAATACAGCCTGATGCTATTGCTTATGTCACATCAGAAAACATCAATTCTATCACAAATGTGATTAAGGTCTTTATTCTTCACATGGGATCCTGAGGCCAAGTGACTCAAACCCATCACCTGCAGTTGATTTAACAGGGACAATACTAATAAAGGACTTACATTCATACTGCTCACTTTAAACACATGTCTCTAGAGGAACTCATAGGCAGAACTGGGTTGATAAATATTTCAAGTAGCTTTTATCTAGTAGTGCTGAGAGTTTCTTATTGACAATATAAGGGTTTTAGGTAGGTGCTCTGAATTATAAACATGCAAATACAGTTATAGTAAGGTCTTTGAAGGATAATTCTTTTTAATTTAATAAATCAGTTACAGGATGAGGTAGTGAGCAGCTTGGCAGGGTATCTAACTCTGATGAAAGAGTGCCAACTCTATGACTCAGAATGTTACCTCATAAGTTATTCAGAATATTCTGAGAAGTGATCCAAACATACACATACATGAAACGTCAATGTTGACTTCATTTACATATATCATACACCAGGAGTCTCTGGATCTTAATGCATACTCCAACAACACATATGCTGAGACCTTCTGGAGGGGATAAACACTAGCATCTGATTGAAAGAATATAATTTCACATAGTTGGATGTTCATTTTAACAAAACTTAATGCATTGGCCCTGAAAGGTTTCAGGAAAAAAACAAGAGAAAAACATAATAAAATCAAATTAACTTACAACCTTTATTAACAACATACTGCAAAATCATAGTATAAGTTTTGGGAAAAAATCTCTTTCATTATTAATTTTCCAACTTTATTTAATCAGCCAACTGTCAATTCAAACAGGCTTATGAAATTCTTCATGACAAGGCTCTGTGTTTGGAATGAATGGAGAGTTCGGTGATGACCACCTACTGAAGACAAATGTGAGGATTTCAGGCTACCACCTAAGTTTTGGAAATAAAAAACTGCTTAACTTGATAAAGCCACACTCTGAGCTTTCCTTTGAAATGTGTGCTTGAATGTGTGTTTCACCAGCATTTTTCAACAGGATTTTTTTTTTCTGAGATAAGTACAGTTGGACTTTGAACAACTCACTGATCTCTGCAGTCAAAGATCCACGTGTAATGTGTACTCTGTCCTTCAAATCTGTGTCTCTGTATCTGAGTATTCGAACAATTGTGAACCATTAGTATGTATTAATGAAATAATAATATAAATATGAATCATAGATATAATGTGAATCATAGATATAATATAAATATAATTCGTGTAATCAAGGCAAGACTGGAAACTTATTCTCTTAATATAAAAGAGATCAAATTATGTCTATAAGCAGGTTGGGCATTTTTATTGAAAACAGAAATATGCTATCATTCTAAAAGACAAGGGAATATTTCCAATGCGGTTTCTCTCCATCCAAAATCAGCTCTACTGACGGTTATATGGGACTATTCTCCTAACAATTCCAATATACTTCAGGTCTTGAAAGATCTACACTAGCTAATTTTTAATGTTAATGAATGTCAATATTATCACACATTTTGTTGACCAATCCACTGTCAAGACATTCTTTTCTCAGTCATTGTCTAAAGTACTTGGGTACACATGAAAATGGTTTTGAGCAAGACTTTAGTTCTCCCAAGGGGTAAAAACTGAGTTCTCCAATACCCAATACTTCCAGGCCTCAGGTGCCATCAAACGCATGTTGAAACCTTGATCAATCAAGTTGGTATCAGAGTTCTGAGTTCCTGAAAGGCAAGTGCTTGTGCAGTGTTGCTCAGAAATGACTAACAAACCTCTATATCCTCACTTGTTGCCTGACGTCAAAGTGATGTCAGCTGTGCCCACAAAGGTGCAAACAGAATTCTTAGCTATTTCATTCACTCTGTGTGTGTGTGAATGAATATATATATATATATATATATATATATATATATATATATATATAAATTCAGCCCAGTTGAGTCGCTCAGTCATGTCCAATTCTTTGTGACCCCATGAATAGCAGCATGCCAGGCATCCCTGTCCATCACCATCTCCAGGATTTCACTCAGACTCACATCCATTGAGTCCGTGATGCCATCCAACCATCTCATCCTCTGTCATCCCCTTCTCCTCCTGCCCCCAATCGCTCCCAGCATCAGTTTTTTCCAATTAGTCAATTCTTCACATGAAGTGGCCAAATTACTGGAGTTTCAGCTTTAGCATCATTCCTTCCAAAGAAATCCCAGCACTGATCTCCTTCAGAACGGACTGGTTGGATCTCCATGCAGTCCAAGGGACTCTCAAGAGTCTTCTCCAACACACAGTTCAAAAGCATCAATTATTTGGTGCTCAGCCTTCTTCACAGTCCAACTCTCACATCCATACATGACCACAGGAAAAACTATAGCCTTGACTCAACGGACCTTAGTTGGCAAAATAATGTCTCTTCTTTTGAATATATTATCTAGGTTGGTCATAACTTTTCTTCCAAGGAGTAAGCATCTTCTAATTTCATGGCTGCAGCCACCATCTACAGTGATTTTGGAGCATCCCAAAATAAAGTCTGACACTGTTTCCACTGTTTCCCCGCCTATTTCCCATGAAGTGATGGGACCAGATGCCATGATCTTCATTTTCTGAATGTTGAGTTTTAATATATGTATACAGCTAATAGAGTTTTGCCAAGAGAATGCACTGGTCATAGCAAACACCCTCTTCCAACAACACAAGAGAAGACTCTACACACGGACGTCATCAGTGGCTAGCAACAAAATCAGATTGATTATATTCTTTTCAGCCAAACATGAAGAAGCTCTACACAATTAGCAAAAACAAGACCAGGAGTGGACTGTGGCTCAGATCATGAACTCCTTATTGCCATATTGAGATATAATTTGAAGAAAGTTGGGAAAACCACAAAACCATTTAGATATGACCTAAGTCAAATTCCCTATACAGTGAAAGTGAGAAATAGATTTAAGGGACAAGTTCTGATAGACACAGTGCCTGGTTAACTATAGACAGAGACTTGTGACATTGTATAGAAGACATGGATCAAGAACATCCTCAAGAAGAAGAAATGCAAAAAAAAAAATCAAAATAGCTGTCTGAGGAGGCCTTATAAATAGCTGTGAAAAGAAGAGGAGTAAAAAGTAAAGGAGAAAAAGAAAGCTATACCCATTTGAATGCGGAATTCCAAAGAACAGCAAGAAGAGATAAGAAAGCCTTTCTTTGTGATCAATGCAAAGACGTTCAGGAACACAATAAAATGGGAAATACTGGAGATCTCGTCAAGAAAATTATAGCTATCAAGGGAAAATTTCATGCAAAAATGGGCTCAATAAAGAACAGAAATGTTATCGACCTAACAGAAGCAGAAGATATTAAGAACAGGTGCCAACAGTACACAAAAGAACTGTACAAAAAAGATCTTCAACACCCAGATAATCACGATGGTGTAATCACTCACCTAGAGCCAGACATCTTGGAATTTGAAGTCAAGGGGTCCTTAGGAAGCATCACTATGAACAAAGCTAATGGACGTGATGGAATTCCAGTTGAGCTATTTCAAACCCTGAAAGATGATGCTGTGAAAGTACTGCATTCAATATGCCAGCAAATTTGGAAAACTCAGCAGTGGCCACAGGACTGGAAAAGGTCAGTTTTCATTCCAGTTCCAAAGAAAGGCAATGCCAATGAATGCTAAAACTATCACCCAATTGCACTCATCTCACACACTAGTAAAGTAATGCTCAAAATTCTCCAAAACAGGCTTCAACATTACATGAAATGTGAACTTCCAGATATTCAAAATGGTTTTAGAAAAGGCAGAGGAACCAAAGATCAAATTTCCAACATCCATTGGATCATCAAAAAAGCAACAGAGTTCCAGAAAAACATCTCTTTTTGCTTCATTAACTATGTCAAAGCCTTTGACTGTGTGGATCACAATAAACTGAGGAAAAATCTGAAAAGAGATGGGAATACCAGACCACATGACCTGTCTCTTGATAAACCTGTATGTGGTTCAAGAAGCAACAGTTAGAACTGGACATGGAACAACAGATTGGTTCCAAATAAAAAAAGGAGAATGTCAAGGGTGAATATTGGCACTCTGCCTATGTAACTTATATGCAGAGTACATCATAACAAATGGTGAGCTGAAGAAAAACCAGCTGGAGTCAAGACTGTGGGGAGAAATATCAATAACCTCAGATAAGCAGATGACACCACCCTTATGGCAGAAAGTGAAGAAGGACTAAAAAGCCTCTTGATGAAAGTGAATTGTAGCATGCTAGGCCTCCCTGCCCATCGCCAGCTCCCGGAATTTACTCAAACTCATGTCCATTGAGTTGGTGATGCCAGCCGATCATCTCATCCTCTGTCATCCACTTCTCCTCCTTCCCTCAGTTTTTTCCAGCATCAAGATCTTTTAAAATAAATTAGTTCTCCACATCAGGTAGCCAAAGTATTGGAGTTTCAGATTGAGCAACAGTCTTTCCAATGAATATTCAGGACTGATTTCCTTTAGGATGGGCTGATTGGATTTCCTTGCAGTCTAAGGGACTTTAAAGTCTCTTCTCCAACACCACACAGTTCGAAAGCATCAATTCTTCAGCACTAAGCTTTCTTTATAGTCCAACTCTCACATCCATTCATGACTAATGGAAAAAACATAGCCTTGACTAGATAGACCTTTGTTGGCAAAATAATGTCTCTGCTTCTTAATATGCTATCTAGGTTGGTCACACTTTTTTTTTTTTTTTTTCCCCAATGAGTAAGCATCTCTTAATTTCATGGCTTCAGCCATCATCTGCAGTGACTTTGGAGCCAAATAAATAAATAAATCTTGCACTTTTTGTACTGTTTCCCCATCTATTTGCCATGAAGTGACAGGACCAGATGCTGTGATCTTAGTTTTCTGAATGTTGATAGACAAACTTCAAGTACCGAATTCACATCTCTGTGGGCCATGGGCATGCACTTCTCTTACACGAAAGCTTTCTAAAAATTAACTAGTTTCAAGAAAAAAGAAGGGCACATCGAGAAGATGTCAGCTATGAAACTGGATTAGAGTCCTTACTACAATTAAACCATGCCAGTACTTCAATCTTGGGTTTCCCGTCCTTCAGAACGATGAGAAATACATTTCTATTGTACATATATATATACATATATATATGTATATATATATATATATATATACTACCCTCTCCTGGAATACTGAACAGGAATAACCATATTTGAATCCCAGGCAAGTATTTGATTGAAGTTGGACATTATTTCTCCTAGTATATTGCTACTTGGAGCATAAGAATATATCTCTTAATATTGGAAATGTAGTTCATCATTCACTGAAATAATAGACAATTAACACATCAACCAAACACACTGTAATTATACAGTAGTTCAGTGTTTTAGGTCAGGGTCCTTACATTTGATTCTCAGTAACGTGGGGGAGCCTGGTGGACCGTTGTCAATGGAGTCTCACAGAGTTGGACACAACTGAAGCGACTTAGCAGCAAAGTAACTTTGGGGAAGTTAGTTAAACCTTCTTGCTTTCAGTTTCTTTATCCTGAGAATGGGATTAATGATTGAAACATAATTTAGATAAGTTTTTGTTAGTAGAAACAGCACAAGGTAAATACTCAGTAAGCAATAATTATTAACTAAAAAGTGGCAATAAATTCCTTTGTTGAATTATGAACAAATTTCTGTCCTCCAAAAACTGCATGAATTTTAAGGTAGTTTGCAATTTTAACTCCCCTGTCTTAAAAGATAGACAGTAAATCATAAATTATATACATAAATGCACTAATAAACTATGGCAGATAATTCATAAACAAATTTTTTGACTTAATAGAATAGATCATAAAAATATAATACTCACTACTTTTTTCTTAATTGAAATGAGAGCAATAATACAGAATGATTGACGATTTATTTTGCAATAGTGTCCTTTGAATAGATTTTATAAGAACTACCAAGAGAAATGATTTATAGTGTACTACTGTATGTGGGGATAGTTTTCTACCATTGTTTCATATGTGACTCATTTCCAGAATCAGGTCTTCATGATATTTTTAATATTTATCCTCTTCAAATAAGAGATGAGAAAGAACTACCTGAACCAAAAAAATAAACAGATTTTATTTTCATTAGATTCAAAAATATAATTCTATTGAATATAACCAGATAAAGTAGATTGCACTTTATTTCTTGATTAAAAGCACAAAGTAATATTTATTTAATTCTATAATTTGTATTAATAACCTAATGATTCAGATTTGGATTAGTACCCCAAATTTAATTTAAATGAAACTCAGCTTTCTTCTCCCAGGTATCAACTCACCACAGCCAATCAAATGGCTCAAGCCCAGCACCTAGATCTGGTCTTTATTAAGATCTCTCCATATCCTACATGATTAAGTGAAAATGAATGTGAAATTGCTCAGTCCAGTCTGACTCTTCCCTTCTTCAGGGGATCTTCCTAACCCAAGGATTGAACCCAGGTCTCTCTCATTGCAAGTGGATTCTTTACTAGCTGAGCTACAAGAGAAGCCCAGGGCTATTGGGGTGGGTAGTAAGCCATCAGCAAGCTCTGCTGATTTTAACATCAAAATATATCCTGTCTGTCCACTTCTATTTCTACTGTCACCACCCTAATCCAAGCAGTCAAAGCCCAGTGTCATACTGAACCATCTGAAATAGCCCTCTGCCTCCTTTACTTACTGTTTTTTTTTTTTTTTAATGTAAATTTACTTAAACTAAGCAGTCACTCATTTCTCCCTACCTCCATCCCCTGCCTCTGGCAACCACCAATCTATTCTCTGTATCCATGAGCTGGGCTATCTATCTATTTATTTATTTTTAAGATTTCACATATAACAAGATCATTTCATTTAGCATAATGCCTACATGGTCCCCTGCTACTGTTTTTGTTTCTTTGTAATTTGTTTCCAGGATGACATTCTCAAATGTTGAAGAGATCATATAATTTCCCTGCTTAAAATCCTTCAGTAGCTTACTCGGAGCAATCGCATTTAGAATAAAATCTAAGCCACAGTCATCTCTTTTATGTCCCTCCTCTCTCTCTAGCCCATTGCTCCCTGACTCTGAAAAATTGGACTTTGTAGTTCCTATTACTTAGATCAGTCTGTCATATTGGTTCATTTCTTTTCCTCAGTTCTTGTTTCATCACAATAAAATTTTTGAGCGATGGACTAAACAGTGTAGAACAGTCAATTTACAGCTCAGTTCAGCTCAAGTAGACAGACATATCTTTTAGTAGTCAGATACTACAAAGGAGTCCGCCTCATACTTTCTATCTACTCCTCTTGTCTTCCTCCATTTATACATTCTGTCTCCTCCTTTTCATTATGCCCAGTGCAAAGTACAGCTTGTTGTTTGTTTGGTCTCTCAGTCATGTCTGACTGTTTGGGATCCCATGGACTGTAGCCTTCCAGGCTCCTCTGTGCATGAAATTTTCCCGGCAAGATTACTGGAGTGGGTTGTCATTTCCTCCTCCAGGGTATATTCTCAACCCAGGTTTCAAACCTGAGTCTCCTACTTGGCAGGCAGATTCTTTACCACTGAGCCACCAGGGAAGCCCAATACATACATACCTCAACTCCTGAAACATACATTCTCAGCTATAGTGGACTGATGATCCATCTTAACTAGCCAACATGATCCTGTACCCCTCCTCCCCTTTTTTTTCCACCAGCCAGGAAATTGCCAGCCCAAATTATCTTTAGCATTTCTGTCATCCTTATGCAGGAGAAAAATTCAGAGACAAGACAGACATCATTTTTTTTTCACCAGTTTACTGTGGTCTCTTTTACTTGCCATTTAAATTTCTATGGTTTTAGTTATCTTTAGCCAACTACAGTCTGAAAAATATTAAATTGAAAATTCTAGAAGTAAGCAATTCAAGAATTTTTAATTGTGCACCATTCTAAGTAATGTGATGATATTTCATGCTATTCCACTCTGTCTTTCTTACCGTCCTCAACCATCAACAATGTCCTGGCTCAATGATCCAAGATCACATAAAACAGATGGTTCTTCTGGTGTGTGATCAGAAGGTCAGCAGTAGCCTAATGCTGTCTCATAATGCCTACATCATTCATCTAACATCTTCTCATCATCTAAGTGTTTTATCATCTCACACCATCACAAGTAGGGTGAATTAAGTACCATAAAATATTTTAAGAGAGAGATAAAGAGACCACATTCACAAAGCTTTTATCACAGTATATTGGTATAATTGCTCTAATTTATTATTGATTTTTGTTGTTCATCTTTTACTGTTCCTAATTTATAAATCAAATTTTCTTATAGTTATATATGTACAGGAAAAAAAATGTGGTTTCAGGTATCCACTGGGGTCTTGAAACTTCATAGAAAAAGAGGTCAACTGTATATGCCTAATGCTTCAGTCAGTCCGTTCAGTTGCTCAGTCATGTCTGACTCTTTGCGACCCCATGGGCTGCAGCACTCCGGGTTTCTCTGTTCATGACTAACTCTCGGAGCTTGCTCAAACTCATGTCCATTGAGTCTGGGATGCCATCCAACCATCTAATTCTCTGTGATTCCCTTCTCCTCCTGTCCTCAATATTTCCCAGCATCAGAATCTTTTCCAATGAGTCAGTTCTTCACATCAGGTGGCCAAAGTATTGGAGTTTCAGCTTCAGCATCAGTTCTTCCATGCATATTCAGGACTGATTTCCTTTAGGATTGACTGATTTGATCTTGAAGAACAAGGCCTTCTCAAGAGTCTTCTCCAACATCACAGTTCAAAAGTATCAGTTCTTTAGTGCTCAGTTTTCATTATGGCCCAACGCTCACATCCTATGGAAAAACCATAGGCAAAAAAAGACGAGATGGACTTTTGTCAGCAAAGTAAAGTCTCTGCTTTTTAACATGCTGCCTAGGTTGGTCATAGCTTTTCTTCCAAGGAGTATTTTAATATAATGGCTAGGACATGATTAACACATGTGCTATGTGATGCTGTGTGATGTACTACGTGAATCTGTGGATCATGAACAGACTTCTAAGAACTGGTGAATAGAGAAGACCCAAGTGCAGTTTTCATGATCATAGACTTTAGATTTCAAACATAATGGACATTTAATTTTCCAAAAAAAAAAAAAAAATCCAAATTAGATTTAAAATTTAAGAAGCCCTCTTTTCTATGATATTTTACACAAAAAGTGCTATATCTTGTAAATAGCTTTAATTCAATTAGTTGAAAGCTGTGAAAAGAAGAGAGGCAAAAAGCAAAGGAGAAAAGGAAAGATATAAGCATCTGAATGCAGAATTTTAAAAAATAGTAAGAAGAGATAAGAAAGCCTTCTTTAGCAATCAATGCAAAGAAATAGAGGAAAAGAACAGAATGAGAAAAACTAGAGATCTCTTCAAGAAAATCAGAAATACTAAGGGAACACTGAATGCAAAGACGGGCTTGATAAAGGACAGAAATGGTCTGGACCTAACAGAAGAAGAAGATATCAAGAAAAGGTGGCAAGAATACACGGAAGAACTGTACAAAAAAGATCTTTACGACCCAGATAATCATGATGATGTGATCACTAATCTAGAGCCAGACATCTTGGATGTGAAAACAAGTGGGCTTTAGAAAGCATCACTATGAACAAAGCTAGTGAAGGTGATGGAATTCCAGTGGAACAGTTTCAAACCCTGAAAGATGATGCTGTGAAAGTACTGCACTCAATATGCCAGCAAATTTGGAAAACTCAGCAGTGGCCACAGGACTGGAAAAGTTCAGTTTTCATTCCAATTCCCAAAAAAGGCAATGCCAAAGAATGCTCAAACTACTGCACAATTGCACACATCTTACATTGCTAGTAAAGTAATGCTGAAAATTCTCCAAGCCAGGCTTTGGCAATACATGAAGTGTGAACTCCATGATGTTCAAGCTGTTATGTTAGGTAAAGATGACTGGGACACCAAAAATATCTATCTAACAAGCTTTTTAATGACGGCGCGCTCCCGGGCGGGGTTCCCAGACCCGAAGGAGGGAGGTCTGGGAAGTCCATGCACCGAACTGCGCTAGAAGCTTGTTTATATAAGCAGCTGCGGAGGAATGGCCAGGTTAGCAGAAGGGATTTGGATAGGTTGCCGGTACAGTGCCGCCCGGGTTTTTCTATGCGACTGGGGCGGGGCAGCTTTGGCGTGAAGATCTGAGCGGCTGAGGCGGGGCGGCTTTGGCGGCGAAGTGTGCTGTCATTGGTTGCTGGGATCTGGGAGCCTCCCTTTGCTAGGGATTCCCCCGCCTGCGGAGAGAGGATGGTCAGCCCATCATGGCCCCCGGTCCGACCTTACACAAGCTGGTTTTAGAAAAGGCAGAGGAACCAGAGATCAAATTGTCAACATCCGCTGGATCATGGAAAAAGCAAGAGAGTTCCAGAAGAAACATCTCTTTCTGCTTTATTGACTATGCCAAAGCCTTTGACTGTGTGGATCACAAGAAACTGTGGAACATTCTGAAAGAGATGGGAATACCAGACAATCTTACCTGCCTCTTGAGAAATTTTTATGCAGGTCAGGAAGCAACAGTTAGAACTGGACATGGAACAACAGACTGGATCCAAATAGGAGAAGGAGTACGTCAAGGCTGTATATTGTTACCCTGCTTATTTAACTTATATGCAGAGTACATCATGAGAAACACTGGACTGGAGGAAACACAAGCTGGAATCAAGATTGCCGGGAGAAATATCAATAACCTCAGATATGCAGATGACATCACCCTTATGATCGAAAGTGAAGAGGAGCTAAAAAGTCTCTTGATGAAAGTGAAAGAGGAGAGTGCAAAAGTTCGCTTTAAAGCTCAACTTTCAGAAAACGAAGATCATGGCATCTGGTCCCGTCACTTCATGGGAAATAGATGGGGAAAAAGGGAAAACAGTGTCAGATTTTATTTTGGGGGGCCCCCAAATCACTGCAGATGGTGACTGCAGCCATGAAATTAAAAGACGCTTACTCCTTGGAAGAAAAGTTATGACCAACCTAGATAGCATATTCAAAAGCAGAGACAC
>SJYC01120760.1:0-35330 GCA_006408675.1 Madoqua kirkii
GAAGACAGTAGAAATGAAATCAAAGAGGATGGGACCTGGAAGGGACAAGTCATCAAAATATTGAAGAGATTGTCAGTTTGTGGTTTTACTTTTGCTGAAATGGAAAACCATAATAGGGAATTCAACAGAAGATGACGCAATAAACCACATGGTAATATAATCATTGCAGTATTATGTAGATTGATGTTGGGTGAAAGTAGAAGAAGTAACTATGAGAAATGTTTCTTCTTTCAATCTACAATGTCTTTGGTGGGAAAGAAAAGCATGTGTAGTGATGTCTTAAGAACTATCTCACAACTCTTTTATATGTAAGATATATTAGAGGAGAAAAATGGTCAGAGATATACCAGAGTTCTGTTAGAACAACAAGCAGCATATGAGATTGCAAGCATCAGTCTTTCCAAAGAACAAACAGGTCTGATCTCCTTTGGAATGAACTGGTTGGATCTCCTTGCAGTCCGAGGGACTCACAGGAGTCTTCTCCAACACCACAGTTCAGAAGCATCAATGCTTCGGTGCTCAGCTCTCTTCACAATCCAACTCTCACATCCATACATAACCACTAAAAAAGCCATAGCCTTGACTACACAGACCTTTGTTGGTAAAGTAATGCCATTGCTTTTGAATATGCTATCTAGGGTGGTTATAACTTTCCTTTCAAGGAGTAAGCGTCTTTTAATTTCATAGCTGCAATCACCTTCTGCAGTGATTTTGGAGCCAAAAAATAAAAAAAAAATCTGACACTGTTTCCCCATCTATTTGCTATGAAATGATGGGACTGGATGCCATGATCTTCGTTTCCTCAATGTTGAACTTTAAGTCAACTTTTCCACTCTCCTTTCATTTTCATCAAGAGGCTTTTTAGTTTTTCTTCACTTTCTGCCCTAAGAGTGGTGTCATCTGCATAACTGAAATTATTCATATTATACCCAGTAATCTTGATTACAGCTTGTGATTCCTCCAGCCCTGTTTCTCATGATGTACTCTGCATATGAGTTAAATAAACAGAGTGACAATATACAGCCTTGACATACTCCTTTTCCTATTTGGAACCAGTCTATTGTTCCATGACCAGTTCTAACTGTTGCTTCCTGACCTGCATACAGGTTTCTCAAGAGGCAGGTCAGGTGCTCTGGTATTCCCATCTCTTTCAGAATTTTCCACAGTTTATTGTGATCCACACATTCAAAGGCTTTGGCATAGTCAATAAAGCAGAAATATATGTTTTTCTGGAACTCTTGCTTTTTCCATAATCTAGCAGATGTTGGCAATTTGCTCTCTGGTTCCTCTGCCTTTTCTAAAATCAGCTTGAACATCTAGAAGTTCATGGTTCATGTATTGCTGAAGCCTAACTTGTAGAATTTTGAACATTACTTTACTAGCATGTGAGATGAGTGCAATTGTGTGGTAGTTTCAGCATTCTTTGACATTGTCTTTCTTTGGGATTGGAATGAAAATTGACATTTCCCAGTCCTGTGACCACTGCTGAGTTTTCCAAATTTGCTGGCACACTGAGTGCAGCACTTTCACAGCATCATCTTTTAGGATTTGAAATAGGTCAACTGGAATTCCATCACCTCAACTAGCTTTGTTCCTAGTGATGCTTTCTAAGGCCTCCTTGACTTCACATTCCAGGATGTCTGGCTCTAGGTGAGTGACCACACCTTCGTGATTAACTGGGTCGTGAAGATCTTTTTTGTGCAGTTCTTCCGTGTATTTTTGCCACCTCTTCACCAGGCCACTCTCCCACAATATTCATTTTTGAGATAGAATAGCATGAAGTGAGTCATTCCCTCTCATAAAACAATTGGCATGAATATTGGTTTGTTGAGCCATTATTAGACCAAAGTTTGAGAAGAAACAACAACAACAACAACAACAACAACAAGGTTAGTTTTAGGCAAAACCAGTTTCTTTAAGAAAAAAGGGGGGAAAAAAAGTTTGCCACTTGCAATTTAATTCCTCTTGCTGTTTGGAGATGTCTGGCCTCCCTACCTGTAACCCTCTCGGAAACATTTGTGGGGTAAGAGTTCAGATGATGAAAGCTAACCTTTTGTTGAGCCATTATTAGACCAAAGTTTGAGAAGAAAAAACAACAACAACAACAACAACAACAAGGTTAGTTTTAGGCAAAACCAGTTTCTTTAAGAAAAAAGGGGGGAAAAAAAGTTTGCCACTTGCAATTTAATTCCTCTTGCTGTTTGGAGATGTCTGGCCTCCCTACCTGTAACCCTCTCGGAAACATTTGTGGGGTAAGAGTTCAGATGATGAAAGCTAACCCTGCAGTATTCAGTTCAGTTTACTCACTCAGTCGTGTGTGACTCTGTGACCCCATGAACCACAGCACGCCAGGCCTCCTTGTCCATCACCAACTCCCAGAGTCTACCCAAACCCATGTCCATCGAGTCGGTGATGCCAGTCAACTATCTCATCCTCTCGCATCCCTTCCCTTCCTGTCCTCAATCTTTCCCAGTATCAGCGTCTTTTCAAATGAGTCAGCTCTTCACATCAGGTGCCAAATACTTGAGTTTCAGCTTCAATATCTGTCCTTCTAATGAGCACCCAGGAATGATCTCCTTTAGGATGGACTGGTTGGATCTTCTTGCAGTCCAAAGGACTCTCAAGAGTCTTCTTCAACATCACAGTTCAAAAGTATCAATTCTTCAGTGCTTAGCTTTCTTTATAGTCCAACTCTCACATCCATACATGACCACTGGAAAAACCATAGCCTTGACTAGATGGACCTTTGCTGGCAAAGTAATGTTTCTGCATTTTAATATGCTGTCTGTTGATGCTGCTAAGTAGTTTCAATCATGTCCCATTCTGTGAGATCCCATAGATGGTAGTTCACCCGGCTCTCTTGTCCCTGAGATTCTCCAGGCAAGAACACTGGAGAGACTTGCCATTTCCTTCTCCAATGCATGAAAGTGAAAAGTGAAAGTGAAGTCGCCCAGTCGTGCCCGACTCTCAGCGACCTCATGGACTGCAGCCTTCCAGGCTTCTGTGCTCATGGGATTTTCTGTGCAAGACTACTGGAGTGGGGTGCCATTGCCATCTCCAAATATACTGTCTAGGTTGATCATAACTTTCCTTCCAAGGAGAAGGTGTCTTTTAATTTCATGGCTGCAATCACCATCTGCAGTGATTCTGAAGCCCCCAAAATAAAGTCAGCCACTGTTTCCACTGTTTCCCCATCTATTTTCCATGAAGTGATGGGACCAGATGCCATGATCTTTGTTTTCTCAATGTTGAGCTTTAAGCCAACTTTTTCACTCTCCTCTTTCACTTTCATCAAGAGGCTCTTTAGTTCTTCACTTTCTGCCATAAGGGTGGTGTCATCTGCATATCTGAGGTTATCGACATTTCTTCCAGCAGTCTTGATTACAGCTTTTGCTTCCTCCAGCCCAACGTTTCTCATGATGTGCTCTGCATATGAGTTAAATAAGCAGGGTGACAATATACTGCCTTGACATACTCCTTTTCCTATTTGGAACCAGTCTGTTGTTCCATGTACATTTCTAATTGTTGCTTCCTGACCTGCATACAGGTTTCTCAAAAGGCAGGTCAGGTGTTCTGGTATTCCCACCTCTTTCAGAATTTTCCACAGTTTATTGTGATCCACAAAATCAAAGGCTTTGGCATAGTCAATAAAGCAGAAATAAATGTTTCTTCTGGAACTCTCTTACTTTTTCGATGATTGAATGGATGTTGGCAACTTGATCTCTGGTTCTTCTGCCTTTTCTAAAATCAACTTTAACATCTGTAAGTTCATGGTTCATGTGTTACTGAAGCCTGACTTGGAGAATTTTAAGCATTACTTTACTAGCATTGAAATGAGTGCAATTGTATGGTATAGCGGTTTCTAAAATGACATTATGAACAGAGAATAAGGTTGATGATGTCATTGTTGCCTAATGCAAATGTTGAATTTGAGCTTGTGACTTGTCGTGAGGTAGCAGGAATAAAGGAAGGCATTTGCCAAAAGCACAAAGAATTGGATGTATCCAATGAGTTTGCTGAAGAATAGGTAGAGATTACAATGCGAGCAGCCTCATGTGAAGGAAAGTGTTTTTTTGTGTGGATATTCAGGTGAATCACTCAATGGCAGTGTGAAGATTGGAAGGAGCTGGTTTAACTCTTAACTCTCCCTTACTTGACATTTCTTAGTTGACTTAGTATGCTCTGTTTCTATTTTCTTTTCTCTGTTCCCAGTTGTTCCTTTTTTTTTTTTTTTTGGTCTTACTCTTTATGTTCTCAATATATCCTACTCTTTATGTTACCTTATGATATGATATCTATTCCCATGGTGTTATTTTTATTGTGCCCATCTTTGCATTAAATATTCTCTTGGTATCTCTAATTTTCTTGAAGAGATTTCTAGTCTTTCCCATTTTATTATTTTTCTCTATTTCTTTGCATTGATAACTGAGGAAACCTTTCTTATCTCTCCTTGCTATTCTTTACAATTCCACATTCACATGGATATATCTTTTCTTTTCTCCTCTGCCTTGGCTTCTCTTTTTTTCGTCAGATATTTACAAAGCCTCCTCAGACACAATTTGCCTTTGTCAATTTCTTTTGGGGTTGGTCTTGATCACTGCTTCCTGTACAATGTCACAAACCTGCTTCCATAGTTCTTCAAGCAATCTATGAGAATTAATCCCTTGACTCTCTTTGTCACTTCCACTGTATATTCTTAAGGAATTTGATTTAAGTCATACCTAAATTGTTTAGTTTTTATTTTTTCTTTTTTCCTCCCTACTTTATTCAATTTAAGTTTGAATTTTGCAATTAGAATTAATCCCTTGACTCTCTTTGTCACTTCCACTGTATATTCTTAAGGAATTTGATTTAAGTCATACCTAAATTGTTTAGTTTTTATTTTTTCTTTTTTCCTCCCTACTTTATTCAATTTAAGTTTGAATTTTGCAATAAGGAGTACATGGTCTGAGCCACATTTATCTTTGCTTTTTTTTTTTTTTTTGCTGATCATATAGAGTCTCCATTTTTGGCTGCAAAGAATAGAATCAATCTGATTTCAGAATTGATCATCTGGTGATGTCCATGTGTAGAATGTTCAGACTACCATACAACTGGACTCATTAACATGCTAGCAATGTAAAGCTCAAAATTCTCCAAGCCAAGCTGTTGAATCAGTACATGAACCATGAACTTCCAGATGTTTAACCTGGATTTAGAAAAGGCAGAGGAACCAGAGATCAAACTGTCAATATCTGTTGGATCATAGAAAAAGCAAGAGAATGCCAGAAAAAACAGATACTTCTGCTTTATTGACTATTCCAAAGCCTTTGACTCTGTGGATCACAATAAACAGTGGAAATTTTTTAAGAAGATGGGAATATCAGACCATCTAACCTGCATCCTGAGAAATCTGTAAGCATGTCAAGAAGCAACAGTTACAACTGGACAGAGAATAACAAGTTGGTTTAAAATTTAGAAAGGAGTATGTCAAGGCTGTACATTGTCATCCTGCTCATTTAACTTATATGCAAAGTACATCATGGGAAATGCCAGATTGGATGAAGCACAAGCTGGAATCAAAATTATCTGGAGAAATATCAATAAGCTCAGAGACGCAGATGACTCCATCCTTACGGCAAAGTAAAGAGGAACTAAAGTGTCTCAATAAAATGAAAAGAGTATGGCGACAAATCTAACTTAAAACTCAACGTTCAAAAAATGAAGATCATGCTTTCTGGTTCCATCACGGCATGGCAAGTAGAAGAGGAAGCAATGGAAACAGTGACAAACTTTATTTTCTTAAGCTCCAAAATCACTGCACACGGTGACTAAAGTTATGAAATTAAAAGACTTTGCTCCTTGAAAGAAAAGTTATGACAAATCTAGATTGCATATTAAAAAGCATAAACATTTTGCCCCCAAAATTCTGTCTAGTCAAAGCTATGGTTTTTCCAGTAGTCATGTATGGATGTGACATTTGGACAATAAAGAAAGCTGATTGCTGAAGAACTGATGTTTTACAATTGTAGTGTTGGAGAAGACTCTTGAGGGCCCCTTAGACTGCAAGGAGATTCAACCAGTCGATCCTAAAGGAAATTAGTCCTGGGTATTCATTGGAAGGACTGATGCTGGAGCTGACACTCTAATACTTTGGCTACCTGATGTAAAGAACTGACTCATTGGAAAATACCCTAATGTTGGGATGGATTGAAGGCAGAAGGAGAAGGGGGCAATAGAGGATGAGATGGTTGGATGGCATCACCAATGTGATGGACATGAGTCGCATGAGTACTCATGCATCTACATGAGTAGACGTTTCTACTCTTGACCTGACATTTAACAAATGACTATTCACAACGATGTTGGGTAAGTGAGTTTATAATAAACTCCTTCACACAAATTTTTAAGCAAAAAACAGAACGTACACTTTGGAAATGAATAAAATAAGTGAGCACATACTTATCATTAAAAGAGTGCCCCAAATTCATTAATTCTATAAAAATGATACCCAACTTCATTCACTTGGGAAAATGCGAATTAAAATCATATTTGTTTAACCATTATTAATACAAATTATCAAAATGGCTAAAAATAAATGATAAAATATTCCAAATGATTACAAGGCTATAGAGCAACTGGTATCCTCATATGTTCCTGAGAGGACTTAATTTATCCTTGCAGTGAAGAAACGAACTCTAAACAAAAATATATTAAGAGAGGAATTGTTTTTCTGTTGATTTACTTGTTTGTCTTTATATTCAGTGTTGAATCTTATTCAGAAAACAGTAATTACTGTGAGAGGTGCCCGTGGAATTTAGTAAAAAAATTACAAATTTATGCACTACTTGTGATTTATATTAATTCTAAAACTCTGAGACTAAGCCATGATACACTGACTTTAAAAAAAATAATAAAAATAGGAGGCTGTGAGGACCTGGTTCCTCCCAGCCCCTTTCCCTCCAGTGACATATTTATTACTATAGATTTTAAGACACTCATTATAGGTACTCCAGAGTTTTACATGTGAAACCAAGACAAGGGCAGCCTTTTACAGTTCTATTATTATTATTATTATTATTATTATTATTGGTATTACACCATTTTAGAAGTTAGAAAGATGATTTAGAACAGCTTAAATGAGTACTCTTTGATTATAGGAAATTCTTAGGAATGGTAGAAAAGCATCTGGACATTTTTCATATACACTGTAAAGTGTTTATAATATCATCCTAATAGGATGTATTTTAGAAAGCTAGTAGAAATGTCACAGACTTATATGGCTGGTAAAGATTACTAAAGGTCATCTGGCCCATATTCTCCTTTCTTTAGGAAAACTTACACCTAAATCTTCCCAGATGACTCTTATTTCTAAAAACACCCCGAGGTTCTATGACTTCAGTGTAATTAAATGTGCAGCTTTTCCCTCAGTGAGAAATGTCTTCTTCATACCTGCACTAAATCCTAACACATCTATTTAAATTTGTTGAAACTTTGACATGAACTGGAACTAAATTAATTAATGTGATTATGTTGAAGAATAATGCTATGTTATTCATATAAACTACCTGTAGATAAAATTGTACTGCAGTAAATATTTTCACATTTTTTGTGTTGGGGTGGTGATCAGGAGAACTGCAGATATATGTGACAAAAACTAGCTAGATAGTCACCAAGCCTGATTCCTCCTGCTTTGGTTACAATTATCAGCCCCTTTTCTCTTGGGTCAGGACTATGTAACCAGATAGACCTATGGCTGATTCAAATCGATGTTTGGTAGAAACCATGAAATACTGTAAAGCAATTATCATTCAATTAAAAATATTTTTTTAAAAGAAAAAGAGAGAAATAACAGAAACAAATTTCACAGCATCATTGCATTCAATTTTTCTTAAAAGGAGAACTTGAGACTCGGAATCTCTAGATGTATAACTTTAATCACACATTTAATAAATGGCAAAGCAAGTAGTTGGAACTAGATGTTAGGTTTTATAAAAACACAGTACTTTTACCAGTATTTCACAGTGTTTTTATATGTCTCATCAGCTCCATTTTAGATTAAGTTTAAAAACAAGTTTCAGGAACAGTATTGAAAAAACAACTCTGAACACAAAAGAACATCAGTGAAGGAAAATATGAAAGAATGGAAACCTTTGAGAAAAACAAAAACTGTGTAGCAACTGTATTCCTTATTTAAAAAAAAAAAAAAGGTTATACACTAAAACAGATTGGGTCCATCGTCACCTGACACCTATTCAAAATTATCGAAAGCCTTAATTTTTAAATAAGCAGAGGTTTTTCAATAGCTTCAAACCTAAAGGTAATCTCTACACAAGAAATATCTAAAAATCGTCTTTGGAAGTAAACTATATGCTGAATAAATCTTATACTTGTTTATATAGAAAAAAAAAAAAAAAAAAAAAGACCACAGTGGATACAGTTTCCTTTAGGCATGAGATATTTTTGAAGTTAATCATAGTTTAACATGCTGAGTGGGAAATAAACATCAAGGTATTGCATTCTCATTATAGAAACATATCTGAAAATGAGTTTACAAAAATGCAGGAAAGCAATTCTCTTCTAAATATTTGAGTGTGTGAAATGCATTGGAAAAAAACAATATCTACAGTCTGCCTAGGGCATGTCCAAATGATAGCACGCATAGCCTGAGTAAGAGGAATCTGGCTATCTAGAAATATAGTTTGCCTCAAAGGCAAGCTTTTGAGTAGCTTCTTTTTTTATTCGTTATTTTCTCCCTTCTTATTGTTATTTGTGTCATGGATTTTCATGCTCTCTCTTTACCAATAAACTGAAATTTATGCTTAAGTGTAGATATCTCCAAACTCATACAGCCAGCTGCTTTATCATCTTAATCATTCAGATGTCTAGCAGGCATCTCAAACTAGTGTGTGAAAAACAACCTCCTCATCTTCAAATTTATCTCAGAAAAAAAAAAGCACTTATATTTCTTACTTCTTTGATCAAAATGGCCTCATGTCATTCCTGACCTCTTTCTCATACCATGCATTCATTGTCAAAAGTATCTATTGCCTCTGCTTTCAGAATATTAAATATCAGCAAAATCTGACTACCTCTTAATCAGCTCTACTGCTAACATCTTTATTTTATCACTACTGTTTCTCACCTGGGTTATTTCCGTAGCCTTTCAGACTAATTTCACTATTTATAAATCTACCCTCATTTAATGTATTTGCAAAAGTGAAGCTATGATAATTCTCTTAGTAATTCACATTCTGGCACTCATGTGTTCAGAATATTTCCCTTTTTTTCCCTTTTCCATGCAGAATAAGAGCCAACTCATTTCCTTACTTTGGCCCACAAGCATTCCATGATGTAGCATCTCTCATTGTGCTCTTGCTTTTTAATGCTTATTACTTCTCCTCTCACTCACTCCACCTTGGATGTATAGATTTTTTTCATTTATTGAGTATGCAAGGCAGACTGCATTTACTCAACTTTCATGATATTCTTTCTGTTCAGAATGCTCTTTTGCTACACTCACACACACACACACACACACACACACACACACACACACACGTCACCCCAGGGTCGGCGGAGCCTGGTGGGCTGCCCTCTATGGGATTGCACAGAGTCAGACATGACTGAAGTGACTTAGCAGCAGCAGCATACACTAGTCAGAGCTCAAAAGGATCCTGAGGGCACATTAAAATGAAGGAGTCAGTATTTCTTTCTTCCTAAAGAGGAACCAGTCACTAAGTTTGGGTCAAAGTACAGGGGGACACTTAACAAAAGGAAATAAATAATTTATATTTCCTTACTCCACTAATAGATTATCTGTTATATCATTCTTCTAGCAAAAAAAAAAAAGGCAAAATTTAAATTATAAAAATTATGGATAGTAATAATTGACTTTCTCTTCTTTCTACTTATCTGTATCCAGTATTTGGTACAATGTGATCCATAATCATCATGGTTATAGTCATGGATCTGGTAGCTGTAAATGTAATACTTAAAATGTGCCAGGCATTGTTGTGTCAAGTGCTTTAGGTATTAATTTTCTTAATCTTCATTGCAACTTATAAAATAGGAATATTTATTCTCCTCACTTTAGAGAGTAGGAAACCGATGTTCAGAGAATAAAAATCACACAGCTAAAACCTGGTGAAGCCAGATGGCAAGTTAAGTAAACTGAGTGCAAGTCCATAATGCCTTCCTGATGCACTTGCTGTTTCTTAATTGCAGCTAGTTGACTTTCTCTCCCTCTGCAGAGCAAGAATCTTGCTTTCAGATCTGCAGTGTTAGGGAGTGATATTGCTTTGTACCAAGTACTGCCAACCCTTTGGATTCATTTCCCAGGGGTGCCATAGCAATTATCACAGACATGGTAGACAAAATGAAAGAAATAGTCTCTGTATAATTGGCTCCAGTTTGATCCAGAGAGATGATATGGGGCAGGAGGTGGGAGGGGGGTTCAGAATTGGGAGCTCGTATACACCCGTGGTGGATTCATGTCAATGTATGGCAAAACCAATACAGTATTGTAAAGTAAAATAAAGTAAAAAATAAAAAATTTTTTTAAAAAATAAAGAAAGAAAAGAAATAGTCTCTCTCACAGTACAGTTCTGGAAGTCAAAGACCAAAGTCAAGGTATTGATAAGGGCCATGGTCTTTCAAAGGCTTCCAGGAAGAAAGCCTGTGGCTCCAACTTCCTTTGGTTAGTGGAGGAACAAGAGGAAATCTCTGCCTTTATCTTCAGATGGCCTTTTCTCCTCTGCCTCTGAAGGTCATTTTCTATCTCTTCTAAAGATAATCTCATTGGATTTAGGATCCACTCTAAACTTATTAGGATCTCAGCTTGATTCTTATTTTAACAGCATTGCAAATACTCTAAAGAAAGTCACATTCTGAATTTATAAGTGGAGAGGAATTTGGAGGAACAATTTTCAATACATTAAGTCTTCCTTTCTAGACCTGAACATTTGACTTTTTAACTTGGTCTCCTTGCCAGTCATTGAGGACTGAGTTCCTTGAGAAGAGAGAGCCAAAAGCTCATCTTCTTTGGGTAATTACAGTATCACCTACATTCCCAAGCTGTCTTCTACTAGGTATAGTCCTTTCTGTTCTCTCTAGGTTTAATACTGACTGACAACTCTCTTCTCAGAAATAAATCACTGAGTCAAGGTCCTAAATGAGAGCCTATATTTAATAATATCATTTTATACTTGACACTTCCATTTTTTTTTTTAACAAAAAGGAGATTCTGATATCTTTAAAATCCTTCAGCTGTAAGTTCTATAAAATGTTAGATTTTTTTTTTAAACCTATGGTTTACCTGATCTAAGAAAGAAAGCTTTTCAAAGACCAAAAACAAAATTGAGTCATACATCTTGAAAGAGAGCAAACTCTAAAATTGGGTCATGCTTTGAGGGCATGCTGATCCTAGGTAAAATAGAAATTTGAGAGACTACAAGAGGCAATGCCAGGGGAAGATAGGAAGAAAATTTTAGTGAAGTCTGTGGAAGAAAAATGACCCTCAAATTTCTACACTTCTAAGCTAAAAAATGAACTAACAATATCTATGCAAAAAAAAGAATAATGCATTTAAAAAATGGTTTAAAAATGTATAATTATAATCTAGTCCTTATACATACATCAGATTTTAATGTTAAAAGTAACCAATTTCAATATATTTCATGGGAGTTTAGCTTATGAGAAACAATGAAAGAATATAAAAGCATTAAAAGTATCAAATAATGTATCTGCAAAATGTTTATGGCAAAATAAATATCTAAAAATCAAAAATCAATCAAGTCAAGTGCTTTTCAGTTGGCTTGCTAGATGGTTGAATGAATTTAATATGAAGTGGGATATTAAGAAGGTATTTGAAAATGTGTTGCTGAAAGAGAAATGATGTCAGGAGCCATGTTAGGCATTACTGATAAAATGGAAGCATGGCCCTAAACTCCCTCCCTTTGTTTCATAGGCATGGATCCAGAATGAAGGAGTTAGGCTTTGTGATTCTGACTTGTGTTTTCCTTTCCTCAGCTGAGTTGACTGAAGAGAATATTAAAGTGCTTATTGTTTTTGAGAGGAGCATGAGAAGGCATAAAGCCTTCTGAAGCTGTGTTCAAAGAATAATTCATAAAGTTAGTCACTGACATTTGTTCAAGGACTTTTACAAAAGACTGTTCCAGGGTGAGCACACAGGCCAGAGCTTGAGGCCATGGGAAGGATTGCTATCTGAAGCCCATCTGTGAGAAAAATGTGTAAGGCAAATAACTTTGCTGAATTTAGGGCTTAAGGTAAGGTGAGGTGAAGTCACTCAGTTGTGTCCGACTCTTTGCGACCCCATGGACTGTAATCTACTAGGCTTCTCCGTCCATGGGATTCTCCAGGCAAGAATACTGGAGTGGATTGCCATTTCCTTCTCCAGGGGATTTTCCCAACCCAGGTATCGAACCCGGGTCTCCCGCATTGGAGGCAGACGCTTTAACCTCTGAGCCAATTTAAATAGTTAGGAGCTAAAGATTTAAGGATTGCTGTAATGTTACAGTATTCTACTATAGGTTATAGAAATTAGGAACTATAGAGATATTATTAGCTAGAAGCCCTTTCTAAAAAATAGTGAGATTAGGATAATAGGGGAAAACAGGACTTAGAAAGATAAGAATTAAATTGAGGAATGTAGTATGCAGCCCAGACATTAGCATGAGTTACAGCGTATTCAGAAGGACACACGAGAAAAAGTAGATAAGAGAATCACTGAGGAAGGAACTCCTTTTGAGGGGCAGCAATGATTTTTGGAGAAAAATAAATCTAGGTCAATGGGAACTAAAAAAGTCAAACTTCTGACCTCATGCCTTTATAAAAGTATAAAAGAGAATCATAAGCTTGAAACAAACAGGCAGTCCAAAAAAAAACAAAAAAAATGAGAGGCTGCCTCAGTTTCTCACTGACACCACTCACTCCTTCAGGTTGAACCCCTGGCTGCTGGAGCTGGACTCCAAAATGAGATTACAGCTTTCACTATCCAGACAGACTATTGGTACAGGATGATCAAAAGACATAGATCCTATCATGGTTCCTAAAGTTGAAGAAAGTGGATCTGCACCTCTGTTACAGATTTGGTAAAATTTCTGGAAAATAAAAATCAATATCTGATGTGTCCAAACTAAATAGGACAATGGATAGTCTCAAAACAAATGTCTATGGCCAAATATGCCCAAAAAGCAAAACAGAACTTAGTAAAACAAGGAATAGGGATGACCGATAATTGGTGCTAACCTATATAGACTAGTGACTGAGGATAAGTTAGATTTCCACTGTTAACTAAGACCCTCAAAAAGTGTCATGAGCTTAACATAGGAGAAGGATAAACTCGAAGTCTTGGAGAGATTTCAAGAATAATACATGTAAAGCTTGAACTAAGTAAGAAAGTATTTCATTATCAGTTCAGTTCAGTTTAGTTCAGTCGCTCAGTCGTGTCCAACTCTTTGCAATCCCATGAATCACAGCACACCAAGCCTCCCTGTCCATCACCAACTCCAAGAGTTCACTCAGGCTCACGTTCATCGAGTCACTGATGCCATCTAGCCATCTCATCCTTGGTCGTCCCTTTCTTCTCCAGCCCTCAAGCCCTCCCAGCATCGAAGTATTTTCCAATGAGTCAACTCTTCGCATAAGGTGGCCAAAGTACTGGAGTTTCAGCGTCAGCATCATTCCTTCCAAAGAAATCCCAGTATTGATCTCCTTCAGAATGGACTGGTTGGATCTCCTTACAGTCCAAGGGACTCTCAAGAGTCTTCTCCAACACCACAGTTCAAAAGCATCCATTCTTCAGCACTCAGTCTTCTTCACAGTCCAACTCTCACATCCATACATGACCACAGGAAAAACCATAGCCTTGACTAGGTGGACCTTAGTCAGCAAAGTAATGTCTCTGCTTTTGAATATGCTATCTAAGTTGGTCATAACTTTTCTTCCAAGGAGTAAGTGTCTTTTAATTTCATGGCCTTTTAATTTCAGTCACCATCTGCAGTGATTTTGGAGCCCCCCAAAATAAAGTCAGCCATTGTTTCCACTGTTTCCCCATTTATTTCCCATGAAGTGATGGGACCAGATGCCATGATCTTCGTTTTCTGAATGTTGAGCTTTAAGCCAACTTTTTCACTCTCTTCTTTTACTTTCATCAAGAGACTTTTTAGTTCCTCTTCACTTTCTGCCATAAGTGCAATGTCATCTGCATATCTGAGGTTATTGATAGTTCTCCCAACAATCTTGATTCTAGCTTGTGTTTCTTCCAGTCCAGCGTTTCTCATGATGTACTCTGCATATAAGTTATATATGCATAATATATATAGACACACATACATACACATATATAAAAGATATTTTACATATCTGAGTTATATTCCTCATAAAGAAAGAGGTATACTGCCAACATTCAGATATGCCTTAATGACAGAACAATAATAATGCAAATTTCAAGTTGCAGATTTAGATTTATATGCATTATATGTTTATACATATAGTTATATATAAAACTAGAAGTATATCTATAATGTCTAACTGGTATAAAAAATCAGCTGGAGGCAAAATAATGTATATAGTCTAATAACATTTAATAGGAGTTTTGGTTCGTAGAATTTCCTTCAAACAGAGACAAAAAATTGAGTTCAGGTAGATTACATGGGAGGTGATTCTTGGAAACACAAATGAAGATGTAGGGACAGTGAGACAGAGAAGGGAAAGAAGTCCATAAATACTGTGAAATGTGGTCCATTAATGATTCTATTATGTAGGAAAAGACCACTGCACTCAAACCTGTTGGAGACTCTCAGACACTGTCTGAAGTGTGCCTCATGAAGTCCCACTGGAGGACAAGGAGAGAATGGTGTTTATTCTCAGTCACTTTCCCCTCCTGTGTGCTACCCCCTATCCTCATTGTTAACAGGTCTTGGGAACACAGACTTCTATGGCACTAGCACAAGCTATTAAGCCTAAGAGATGAGAGACTCAAGTAGTTGAGGTAAGAAGATTTGCAAGTGAATGTTAAGTGCTACAGAAGCTTTTTATGAATGCAGCTTTCCCATTGTCTAAAAGGACCACTGATCATCAAAGAATATGCTGTAGTGAAGGGTGAAAGAATAAAATTGCCTCATGTTGACTGGCTTTGAAACTCTTTTCATGAACATAGAGACTGATCAACAAGGATACATTTAAAATTGTATCCTGTCCTTTGGAGATTAGAGAATTTGAGGTTTACTTTTCTTTACATTGTTTGATTTGTTGCTATAGACATATATTATTTTTAGTATTAAATATACTAGCCCTATGCCATATGAGAATATATTTACTACTTTGGTATTTTACCCCCAAACAAATAAAAATTCATAGATATGTTTTTATTTATGAAATTAATTATTTTTCAAAATAAGAGGGGATTTAATAAGAAAACTCAAAGAAGCATTCTTTGCCAGAAGATTCCATTACAGAGATAGAGATAGTGATGAGTAACAAAAATATTATTTCTATTTTTGGAATGTTTTCTGGTTACTTAGTTTCTACTCATGTTTTCTGTTGTTAAAATAGTATTGTTTAATATATGTTAAGGATTCTCTTCAAGAAAATTAGAGATACCAAGGGAACATTTCATGGGAAGATGGGTTTGATAAAGGACAGAAATGGTAAGGACCTAAAATAAGCTGAAGATATTAAGAAGAGGTGGCAACAATACACAGAAGAACTGTACAAAAAAAAGATCTTCATGACCCAGATGATCATCTGATCACTCACCTAGATAGAGCAAGATATCCTGAAATGTGAAGTCAAGTGGGCCTTACAAAGCATCACGATGAACAAAGCTAGTGGAGGTGATGGAATTCCAGTTGACCTCTTTCAAACCCAAAAAATTATGCTGTGAAAGAGCTGCACTCAATATGCCAGCAAATTTGGAAAACTCACAGTGGCCACAGGACTGAAAAAGGTCAATTTTCATTCCAATTCCCAAAAAAAAACAATGCCAAAGAATGCTCAAACCACTGCAACATTGCACTCATCTCACATGCTAGTAAAGTAATGCTCGAAATTCTCCAAGCCAGGGTTCAGCAATACGAGAACTGTGAACTTCCAGATGTTCAAGCTGATTTTAGAAAAGGCAGAGGAACAAGAGATCAAATTGCCAACATTCATTGGATCATGGATAAAGCAAGAGAGTTCCAGAAAAAAATCTATTTCTGTTTTATTGACTATGCCAAAGCCTTTGAATGTGTGGATCACAATAAACTGTGGAAAATTCTGAAAGAGATGGAAATACCATAGCACCTGACTTGCCTCTTGAGGAATGTGTATGCAGGTCAGGGAGCATCAGTTAGAACTGGACAAGCAGGAACAGACTAGTTCCAAATAGGAAAAGTAGAATGTCAAGGCTATATAGGCTATATATTGTCATCCTGCTTATTTAACTTATATGCAGAGTATATCATGAGGAATGCTGGGCTAGAAGAAGCACAAGCTGTAATCAAGATTGTTGGAAGAAATATAAATAACCTCAGATATGCAGATAACACAACCCTTATGGCAGAAAGTGAAGAGTAATTAAAAACCTCTTGATGAAAGTAAAAGAGAAGAGTGAAAAAGTTGGCTTAAAACTCAACATTAAGAAAACTAAGATCATGGAATCTTGTACCATCACTTCATGTCAAACTTATGGGGAAACAGTGAAAACAGTGTCAGACTTTATTTTGGAGGGTTCCAAAATCACTGTACATGGTGACTGCAGTCATGAAATTAAAAGACTCTTACTCATTGGAAGGAAAGTTATGACCACCCTATATAGCATATTCAAAAGCAGAGAGATTACTTTGCTAACAAAGGTCCATCTAGTCAAGGCTATGTTTTTTCCAGTGGTCATGTATGACTATGAGACATGGACTGTGAAGAAAGCTGAGCACTGAAATATTGATGCTTTTGAACTGTGGTGTTGGAAAGGACTCTTGAGATCCAACTAGTGCATCCTAAAGGAGATCAACTAGTCCATCCTAAAAGAGATCAGTCCATCCTAAAGGAGATCAGTCCTGGGTGTTCATTGGAAGGACAGATGCTAAAGCTAAAATTTCAATACGTTGGCTGCCTCATGTGAAGAGTTGACTCACTGGAACATACTCTGACGCTGGGAAGGATTGAGAGCAGGAGAAGGGGATGACAGGGTGAGATGGCTGAATGGCATCTCCAACTGGATGAACATGAGTTTGCATAAACTCCATAAGTTGGTGATGGACATGGAGGCCTGGTGTTCTGCGATTCATGGGGTCACAAATAGTCAGACACGATTGAGCAACTGACTGAACTGAAGGCTTGTGACTGAGACAAATAAAAAAAAGATAACCACTCCAGAGCATAAGATTTTATCTACCCTCAACAAAGTTGAACTTTGCTGAGCACAAGACTTTTTGTATGAGTCAACCAAAAGATCCTTGGTAAATGATGACTACATTAATTAGTATTTGGTTGACTGATTGAATGAAGAAATGATTTGATCCATTTGTTTTTCTGGAAATAGTTATTTCATGATGAACTCTCAAATGTTAAACCATTATTTTTAACGTAATAAAAATCTATACTCTTTGGACAGATAAATTTGCTTAAACCTGAGATCTCAGTGGCCTTTTACATGGTATTGTACTTCTTCATGTCAAAGATGAAGATCAAGCATTCCTCCCTGACACAGTCCTACAATCTGTGACTTCTTCCATGGTGCTGCTTTATCACTTAAAAAAATTATATTGAACTATAGATCATTATCAATATTGTGTTAGTTTCAGGTAAATAGCAAAATGTCCTATCTATATCTATATCTATATTACTTTCTTGGCCCCATATATATCTCTTTTAATTGAAAGATTATTGATTTACAGAATTGTGTGGTTTTCTGTCAGATTTCAAAAAGGGTCAGCCATAGGTACATCCAGGTCCCCTCCCTTCAGAGCCTCCGTCTCATCTCCCTTCCCATCCCATCTTTGAGATCTCTTGTTTCCAGTCAAGCAGAAAAGGAGAAAGGGATATGGAAGATAGCTCAGATTTCCTTTTTGTCAGACCTGGATGAGATATTTTATCACTTCTGCATAGATTTTTTAGCCAGAATCTTGCTATTAATATATAGCACCTAGCCAAGAGCAAGAGAGGCTTATAATTGTAATTAAAGCAAAGGGAATCAGGCTTGAAGAATATCTACTTGGTCTTTGTCACAGCTACAATAGTTCCCCTGACCACCATCCCAATAATAAGTATATATTTAATGATTTACTGTGGGCAGAATTCTCCCTATATGTGATTAAATATGGAACAGAACATAAACATAAACATATAATTTAGCTCCAGTTCATATCAAAGGCTTTTTTAAAATTGAGGTATAGTTAATTTACAATGTTGTAAATTAGTTTGTAGTTTGAGGTGAAGCATGAAATGCTTTGGTTTGCATATATAAACATGGACATATATATGTATGTATATATTATTTCAGATTCCTTTATATTATATGTTATTATACAATATTAAATATAGTTACTAGTGCTATACAGTAGTGCTATACACCACTTTGCTGTCTGCTGTTTCATGCTTTGTCTGCAGTAGTGTGTATATGTTAATCCCAAACTCCTAATTTATTTCTTCTCCCACCTTTTTCCTTTAATAAACATGAGCTTGTTTTCTATGCCTCTCAGTCTATTTCTGTTTTGTAAATAAGTTCATTTATGACATGTTTTTACATTCCACATATAAGTAATATTATATGATATTTGTCTTTGTCTGACTTCCTTCACTTAAAAAAAAAATCTCTAGGTCCATCCATGTTGCATCAAGTGACATTGCTTCATTTTCTTATATATGTACAATGTTCCACTGTGCTGGAATAGAGAACGTACCATATCTTTTTATCCATCCATCTATTGATGGACACTTAAGTTCTATGCCTTGACTATTAAAAATAGTGTGGTAATAAACAGGGGAGTACTGCCATCATTTGATTTAGAGTTTTCTCCAGATACATGCAAAAAAATGGGATTTCTGGATCATATGGTAACTCTATGTTTAGCTTTTTCAAAAACCTTTGTACTGTTCTCAATAGTGGTTGCAGCAATTTATATTCTCACCAATCAGTTTAGTTCAGTTCAGTAGCTCAGTCAGGTCTGACTCTTTGTGACCACATGAACTGCACTACACCATGCTTCCCTGTCCATCATCAAATCCTAGAGCTTGCTCAAACTCAGCCCATTGACTCAGTGATGCCATCCAAACATTTCATGCTCTGTCATCCTCTTCTCCTCCTGACTTCAATCTTTTCCAGTATTAGCAAATTTTCAAATGAGTCAGTTCTTCACAGGTCAGTTCAATTCAGTTGCTCAGTCGTGTCTGACTCTTTGAGACCCCATTAACCACAGCATACCAGGTCTCCTTGTCCATCACCAACTTCCAGAGTCTACCAAAACCCATGTCCATCATTGTGTTGGTGATACCATCCCACCATCTCGTCCTCTGTCATCTACTTCTCTGCCTGCCCTCAATCTTTCCTAGCACCAAGGTCTTTTCAAATGAGTCAGCACTTTGTATCAGGTGGCCAAAGTACTGGAGTTTCAGCTTCAACATCAGTCCCTCCAGTGAACACCTAGGACTGATCTCCTTTAGGATATACTGGTTGGATCTCCTTGCAGTCCAAGGCATTCTCAAGAGTCTTCTCCAACTGCACAACTCAAAAACACCAATTCCTCTGTGCTCAGCTTTCTTTATAGTCCAACTCTCACATCCATACATGACTACTGGAAAAACCATAGCCTTGACTAGATGGAACTTTGTTGGCAAAGTAATCTCTCTGCTTTTTAACATGCTGTCTAGGTTGGTCATAACTTTCCTTGCAAGGAGCAAGTGTCTTTTGACTTCATGGCTGCAATCAACATCTGCGTTGATTTTGGAGGCCAGGAAAATAAAATCAGCCACTTTTTCCACTGTTTCCTATCTATTTGCCATGGAGTGATGAAATCAAATGCCGTGATCTCAGTTTTCTGAATGTTGAACTTTAATCCAACTTTTTCACTCTCCTTTTTCACTTTCATCAAGAGGCTCTTTAGTTCCTCTTCACTTTCTGCCATAATGGTGGTGTCATCTGCATATCTGAGGTATTTGATATTTCTCCCAGCAATCTTGATTCCAGCTTGTGCTTCTTCCAGCCCAGCATTTCTCATGATGCGTATAAGTTAAATATGCAGGGTTGAAATATACAGCATTGATGTACTTCATTTCCTATTTGGAGCCAGTCTGTTGTTTCAAGTCCAGTTCTAACTGTTGCTTCCTAACCAATATACAGGTTCTTCAAAAAGTAGATAAAATGGTCTGGTATTCCCATCTGTTTCAGAATTTTTCACAGTTTATTGTGATCCACACAGTCAAAGGCTTTGCAATAATCAATAAATCAGAAATAGATGTTTTTCTGGAACTCTTTTGTTTTTGCAAAGATCCAGTTCTTCACACCATGTGTCAAAAGTGTTGGAGCTTTGGCATCACCATCAATCTTTCCAATGAATATTCAGGATTGATTTTCTTAGGATGGACTGGCTTATTCTCCTTGCAGTCCAAAGGACTCTCAAGAGTCTTCTCCAATAGTTTAAAAGCATCATTTTTTTTTTCTTGCTCAGCTTTTTTATGGTTCTTTCTTTATGGTTTATAGTTCTCATAACCATACATGAGTGATAGTAACTCAGTCTTGCCTGACTCTTTGCAACCCTATGGAGTGTAGCCTGCCAGGCTCCTCTGTTCATGGGATTCTCCAGGCAAGAATACTAGAGAGGGTTGCCATTTTCTTCTCCAAAAGTGAACATGTAAGTCACTCAGTCGTGTTCAACTCTTTGTGACTCCATGGACTGTCCATTGAATTCTCCAGGCCAGAATACTGGAGTGAGGAGCCTTTCCCATATCCAGGGGATCTTCACCATCTGCAGTGATTTTGGAGCCCAGAAAAATAAAGTCAGCCACTGTTTCCCCATCTATTTGCCATGGAGTGATGGGGCCAAATGCCATGATCTTACTTTTCTGAAGTAAGTCTCCCACATTGCAGGTGGATTCTTTACCAGCTGAGACACAAGGGAAGTCCCAAAACACTGGAGTGAGTAAACAATTCCTTCTTTCCCATATCCAGGGGATCTTCACCATCTGCAGTGATTTTGGAGCCCAGAAAAATAAAGTCAGCCACTGTTTCCCCATCTATTTGCCATGGAGTGATGGGGCCAAATGCCATGATCTTACTTTTCTGAAGTAAGTCTCCCACATTGCAGGTGGATTCTTTACCAGCTGAGACACAAGGGAAGTCCCAAAACACTGGAGTGAGTAAACAATTCCTTCTTCAAATAATCTTCCCAACCTAGGAATTGAACCAGGGTTTCCTGCATTGCAGGTGAATTCTTTACCATCCTAGCTATCAAGGAAGGCCCCATCCATACCTGAGTACTGGAAAAACCATAGCTTTGACTAAACAGACCTTTCATAGCAAATTAATGTCTCTGTTTCTTAATGCACTGTCTAGGTTTGTCATAGCTTTTCTTCCAAGAAACAAGCTTCTTTAAATTTCATGGCCGCGGTTACCATCTGCAGTGATTTTGTAATTCAAGAAAATAAAGGCTAACACTGTTTACATTGTTTCCCCATTTATTTGCCATGAAATAATGGGACCAGATGCCATGATCTTAGTTTTGTGACCGATATGTTTTAAACCAACTTTTTCATTCACCAGTAGTGTAGGAGAATTCCCTTTTCTCCATACTCTCTCCAGCAATACTATTTTTAGACTTTCTTATGATATTGATTCTGGTCAGTGTAAGGTTGTACCATTTTGTAGTTTTAATTCACATTTCTCTAATAATTAGTAACATTGATCATCTTTTCATATGACTACTTGCCATTAGTATTTCTTTGGAGAGATGTCACTTTAGGTCTTCTGCCCAATTTTGTTATTAAGGGTTTTTTTTTTTTTAATATTAGACTGTATGAACTGTTTGGAACAAAGTCTTTATAAATTTAAATAGGTGTGAGGTGCCTTAGATATGAAGAGGAAATTTCTCACAGAGGGAAAATCTGTATATATATTTATGCTGAGGTCATAGAACTTCAGGGTGTTTTTAGCAATGATTCGTCTTGGAAGATTTGAGTGTAAGTTTTTCTAAAGGAAGAACAATGTGGTCCAGATGGCCTTAGTAATCTCCACCAGCCATATAAATCTGTAACATTTCTATTAGCTCACTAAACCATACTCTATTATATTTTACACACTTTACATCATCTGTAAATAAATCCAGAGGATTTTCTATTATTTCTGAGAATTCCTTTTAATTGAAGAACATTAAAATTTTAGCTATTCTGTTATTTTCTCAGTTGTTTAAGTGGTGTCATCATCATCATCATCACCCAACTGTGGAATATTGTTGCTTCCTTGGCCTCTTCACACACACAAAATCTGTGTTAATGAATTTGCCACTGAAAGTTGAATATATGGGGTGAAACTAGGCTTCATATCCCACTGTTTTTATTAAAGTAACAAAAAAGAATGTTAATCTTAGCTTATTCTCAAAGTGTCAGAATTTATGTAAACTACAATGATTTTGAAGATGAGTGTATATATATTTTACATATTTATAAATATGTAAATATTTATAAATGTATATAATATATTATATATAAACATAAATATATATTTAATTTTGCTTGCATCTATGGCCATAAGCGATTCCTGTTTCCAGGATAAGACTCAACTTTTAGTACCAAAACAAATAAGTCAAAAGAAAAACTCACCTGGTGGACAATATGTTATAATCAGAATTTCCCCTTTCCTTTTAAGAATAATGCTTTCTTTTAGGTCATGATCTTAATCTGTTTCTTCATCCCACGGGGTGGGGGGCGGGGGCATGGAATTCCCATTTTTATCCTCACTATTTCACTCCCTCTTCAGCCCAGCCTCCTCACATTAATTTGAAAGATAGACAAATGTGGCAACTCTTTCTACATTATTATTTGCTTAATGTGTATTAAATTTTATTGCTGCAAAGTATGACACATTTTGAGCTTAAAAGAACAAAAATGTATATGTCATGTTTTCCGTGGCATGAGCTAGCTAAGTCCTCGTCTCAGGAATTCTGCATGCTGAAGTCAGGGTAATGTGTGGGGCTGCGGGCTCATCTGAAGCTCAGGCTCTCTTCCACATTCGCACTTTTGGTAGTTCCTTTCTTGGAGCTGGGTGATGGCAATCTCCATTTTATTGCTGGCTGCTGCTCAGAGAGAATTCTCAGCTGGTCCTTAGGTTCCCTCTCAGCACAGTGGCTTACTTCTTTATGGCTGTAGGAGATACTTTCTCTAGTCAGCTGGTCTAAGTCTGCTGTGACATAATTATGGGAGACAACCAACCCCTCTGCCTTGTAGTAACCATGGAAGCACCAAATCATTTCCACAAATTTGGCTCACACTCAGACTAAAGAATTTTATAAGGTGTGTGATTACTAGCAGAAATCTTGAGGGCCAGATTAGAATTCTGCCTACCACACAATAGGAAGTTACTGAAATCATGTTTTGGAAAAATAATAGTAATAACCCTTGTTTTCTAAACAATCACTGCCATCTCAAAAGAGAATGTGAACAGATATTATTCATTATATGCACTAATTTTTGAGCTCCTACTATGTGATTTGGCAGCATTTTATAAGAATTATGTCATGTGTTATATGGTATATAAGTGTTCTTTTTCACAATTATGTAAAGTCAATAATAATTGTGGCCATTCTTTCAGATGGGGACATATATTCTTTAAACATTTTGCTCAAAATTCATATAACTAGTAAATAGTTAATTCAATATTTATAGCTGAAATTTTGTAAATGCCAAATTCACTTTTTATATATAATAAACAGTACATTTTGACATCTGCAGATCCAAACTCTTCTGTTTTCACTATTTCCAAGCAAATGGAAGATACTAAAGTAGGTCATGTTGGTTATTTTAAAAGTGGTTTGTAATAAACATCAAGGCAATTGTGGCTGAGCTTTGCAGTTAGCTCAGAGATAAACCAAGTGCAACTGTGGATTCTTAACAGATGATTTAATCTACTTGACAATATTTAGATGTACCCTCATTGTCTTTTTTATTTTATTTATTTATTTATTTTTAAAGTACTCAGAATTTAAAGCAGCAATTAGTTGTAAGACAGGTGTTGTTTAAACACTAAAGGAAGTATTGGATATGTTAGTAAATATGTGGGCTCTGATTTATTCTACAAATGCTCTACCATACAAACCACCTGGTAACAAGAATAAAATCATCCATGAGTCAGCTCAAGCAAGTGCTCCAACCTCTGCAAATGTACCCACAAACTGAAAACACCAGTAAAATGAACATTTATACTACAAGCCTATGAACAATAATCCCAAGTTTATTTTCAGGAAATTTTATTTGGGAATCTTTTGGAGGGGTAGTAAGATTTTGAAAATCTTAGAGGGGGAAAAAAAAATGTTTTCAATGTAAGGATATAATTATACTTGAAAAGAGTGGTCTCAGGTGTTAATACTGGTAGAATAAAAGATGCCAAACAGTTTTCACACCCAGACTTTCTTGGATAATGATATCAAGTACATTAAAGCAACTGAAATTAAAAAAAGATATCATCTTTCATCCATCAGAGTAATCTTCCATTGTAAAGAAAGAAGAGATCATTTCAACAAAGTCAATTGGATAGCTAACAATTTGAATGATACCTTTGAAACGTTTATAGGCAGAGGAACCAGAGATCAATAGTTTTCACACCCAGACTTTCTTGGATAATGATATCAAGTACATTAAAGCAACTGAAATTAAAAAAAGATATCATCTTTCATCCATCAGAGTAATCTTCCATTGTAAAGAAAGAAGAGATCATTTCAACAAAGTCAATTGGATAGCTAACAATTTGAATGATACCTTTGAAACGTTTATAGGCAGAGGAACCAGAGATCAAATTGCCAACATCTGCTGGATCACTGAAAAGGCAAGAGAATTTCAGAAGAAAAAAAAAATATATATATATATATATATATATTTCTGCTTTATTGACTATTCCAAAGCCTTGCACAGTGTGAATTACAATAAACTGTGGAAAATTCTTAAAGAGATGGGAATACTAGACCACCTAGCCTGCCTCTTGAGAAACCTATATGCAGGTCAGGAAGCAACAATCATAATGAAATGACAGACTGGTTCCAAATAGGAAAAAGAGTACGTCAAGGCTGTGTATTGTCACCATGCTTATTTAACTTCTACGAAGAGTTCATCATTAGAAACACTAGCTGGAAAAAGCACAACCTGGAATCAAGATTGCTGGGAGAAATACCAATAACCTCAGATATGCAGATGATACCACCTTTATGCAGAAAGAGAAAAAGAACTAAAGAGTCTCCTGATGAAAGTGAAAGAGGAGAGTGAAAAAGTTGGCTTAAAGCTCAACATTCAGAAAACAAAGATCATGGCATCTGGTCCCATCACTTCATGGAAAATAGATGGGAAACAGTGGAAACAGTGTCAGACTTTATTTTTCTGTGCTCCAAAATCACTGCAGATGTTGATTGCAGCCATGAAATCAAAAGACGCTTGCTCCTTGTAAGGAAAGTTATGACCAATCTAGACAGCATGTTAAAAAACAGAGACACTATTTTGTCAACAAAGATCCATTTAGTCAAGGGTTTGGTTTTTCCAGTAGTCATATATGGATGTGAAAGTAGGACTATAAAGAAAGCTGAATGCAGAAGAATTAGTGCTTTTGAGCTGCAGTATTGGAGAAGACTCTTGAGAGTTTCTTGAACTGCAAGGAGGTCCAACCAGTCCATTATAAAGGAGATCAGTCCTGGGTGTTCACTGGAGGGACTGATGTTGAAGCTGAAACTCCAATATTTTGGCCACCTGATGCAGAGAGATGACTCACTTGAAAAGACCCTGATGCTAGGAAAGATTGAGGGAAGGAGGAGAAGGGGATGACAGAGGATGAGATGGTGGGATGGCATCACCGACACAGTGAACATGGGTTTGGGTTGACTCTAGGAGTTGCTGATGGACAGGGAGGCCTGGCATGCTGTGGTTAATGGGGTCTCAAAGAGTCGAATTCGACTGAGTGACTCGACTGAACTGAATGGATAGGCAATAAATCAATGTATGCTGCTGCTGCTAAGGTGATTCAGTAGTGTCTGATAGATCAATGTATCACTTCAGTTCAGTCACTCAGTAGTGTCCGACTCTTTGCGACGCCATGAATCACAGCACACCAGGCCACCCTGTTCATTACCATCTCTCAGAGTTCACTTAGACTCACGTCCAACGAGTCCTTGATGCCATCCAGGCATCTCATCCTCGGTCATCCCCTTCTCCTCCTGTCCCTAATCCCTCCCAGCATCAGAGTCTCTTCCAATGAGTCAACTCTTCGCATGAGGTGGCCAAAGTACTGGAATTTCAGCTTTTGCATCAATACTTCCAAAGAAATCCCAGGGTTGATCTCCTTCAGAATGGACTGGTTGGATATCCTTGCAGTCCAAGGGACTCTCAAGAGTCTTCTCCAACACCGCAGTTCAAAAGCATCCATTCTTTGGCACTCAACCTTCTTCACAGTCCAACTCTCACATCCATACATGACCACAGGATAAACGATAGCCTTGACTAGATGGACCTTCATCGGCAAAGTAATGTCTCTGCTTTTGAATATACTATCTAGGTTGGCCATAACTTTTCTTCCAAGGAGTAAGTGTCTTCTAATTTCATGGCTGCAGTCAACATCAGCAGTGATTTTGGAGCCTAAAATATAAAGTCTGACACTGTGTCCACTGTTTCCCCATCTATTTCCCATGAAGTGATGCAACCGGATGCCATGATCTTCATTTTCTGAATGTTGAACTTTAAGCCAACTTTTTCACTATCCTCTTTCACTTTCATCAAGAGGTTTTTTAGTTCCTCTTCACTTTCTGTCATAAGGGTGGTGTCATCTGCATATCTGAGTTCATTGGTATTTCTCCCAGCAATCTTGATTCCAGCTTGTGTTTCTTCCTGTCCAGTGTTTCTCATGATGTACTCTGCATATAAGTTAAGTAAGCAGGGTGACAATATACAGCCTTGACACACTCCTTTCAATGTAGAGATAGTTAATAATTATAGAGAATAATGGGCAGAAATCAGCAACGATTTTCTTATACATAACTTTAAATAAATTATGTAAAATAAATAAAACAGAGTAGATCCTTTCCAGAAGGTCAAGTGATTAAAAATACAATCAAGGCTTCTGCTGCAAAGGGTATAGGTTCAATCCATGATCAGGGAAGTAAGATCCTTCATGATGTGCAATGCAACAAAATAAATAAATAATTTTTAAGAAAAGAATATACTATTATAAAAGTCTTATTGTTACTTGTATCCTCAGATCAGACCATGTACCTTCCCTTCGACTTCTTGTGCTTCTAAAATGCTGAGAAAAAATGTTCTGTGTGGAATTAAAACTTAATCATTTAAGACAAGTAAAAAAAAAAGATTTATCAAATAACTTTTACATGTAAGAGAAAATCAAGTGTACTGAAGACAGTAAAACCACTAGATTCAGACTGAATACGGTTTTGAGTCTCATATTTGGAACATCTGGGATGCTTTACTTTTCCATATCATATTATTCAACTTCTCTGAGACTTCATTTCTTAATATGTAAAACAGGGATGATGATATCCAACATATTTTAATTCCCTAGTATATGACAGATGTAAGAAAGAAATCTTTTGAAAGTGATAAAATCTTTTAAATTACATCTTCATGCAAAATAAACTTAAATAATAAGCTAAATTAATCATGAAGCAGTTATGTGAATAGTGAAGTCATTATTAAGTATCCAGGAGAGATTTTGATTTCTGGACAAGATGGGGAGGGATGGAGAGAGAGAGGTATTTAGCTTGACTCAACATCATCTTTGACCATGAATGTCCAAAAAAAAAAAAGCCTAAATATTTCCTCTTGAGAAATGAACCAACAATATTAAAGAAGATTAGATCACAAAGGCTTGAAAATATATTTATCAATAATATGTCCCTGGCAACTGAAGAATTCACACAAGATTTTAAAGAAGAAAAATGAAAGGAAGTTTGTTGTAATAAAGTACTGCAAACTCATAATCAATGAAATATCATTTAATGCTAGATTAAATTTTGAAAAATATTTTATCTGTAATCTTATTTGTTTTTACCCATCAGCCTCCAAACATTCACTGGCTGTTTTTCAAAAGCTTTAGTTTTTAATTCAGAATAAATTATGATTATTTTAAGAAAATTAACCATAATGTTGTATGCAAGATAGCAAAAGTGACACAGAAGAATAGAACAGTATTCTGGACTCTGTGAGAGAGGGAGAAGGTGGGATGATTTGGGAGAATGTCATTGAAACATGTATAATATCATGTAAGAAACAAATCACCAGTCTAGGTTCATGCAGGATACATGATGCTTGGGGCTGGTGCACTGGGATGACGCAGAGAGATGGTATGGGGAGGGAAGTGGGCACGAGGTTCAGGGTCGGGAACTCATGTACACACATGGCAGATTCATGTTGATGTATGGCAAAACTAATACAGTATTGTAAAGTAAAATAAAGGGAAAAAAGAAAATTAAATATAGTTATTTCTCCTTTTCTGCATGTATGAATAAGTGAAGAGCAGTCATCAATCAAGAGAGTTACCTCATGTAGGCTCTTCCAAGTTGAAACATGAAGCAACAAGAAATATACTCCCAAACAGTGGAATACCAGTGAAGAAATAACTTACAAACACTACACAATCTCTAGATTTCTACTAGAATCCTCTGCTAGAAACACTATTTTATTTATACTACTTAAAAATTTGTACTAAAGAAAACTTTGTCATCATTTGGAGGGAAGTGCTTTATCCATACTTGAAACTAATGTCTTAAAAAGCTGAGATTACCTGTGTCAACATAACCTACAATGGGAGCTGAGAACAGCTATGTCAACAGTATAACAGTTTCATGAAATTCTTGCCCATGTAAATAGGATTGTTTATTGTAGTGTTGGTGGTTGTTCAGTCACCAGGTTGTGTCCGATTCTTTGTGACTGCATGGGCTGTAGACACAAAATAACTGTACTAATTGTTTTAGAAATTCTGTTCAGTTCATTGGCTCAGTCGTGCCTGACTCTGTGACCCCGTGAATCACAGCAAGCCAGGCCTCCCTGTTCATTATCATCTGCCGAGTTTCATTGAAACTCACAACCACTGAGTAGGTGATACAATCCAGCCATCTCATACTATGTTGTCCTCTTCTCCTCCTGCCCCCAATTCCTCCCAGCATCAGAGTCTTTTTCAATGAGTCAACATTTTGCATGAGGTGGACAAAGTGCTGGAATTTCAGCTTTAGAATCATTCCTTCCAAAGAACACCTAGGACTGATCTCCTTTAGGATGGATTGGTTGGATCTCCTTGCAGACTAAAGGACTCTCAAGAGTCTTCTCCAACACCACAGTTCAAAAGCATCAATTCTTTGGCGCTCAGATTTCTTCACAGTCTAAATCTCACATTCATACATAACCAGTGGAAAAACCATTACGTTTACTAGACAAACCTTTCTTGGCAAAGTAATGTCTCTGCTTTTCAATATGCTATATAAATTGGTCATAAATTTTCTTCCAAGGCATAAGTTTCTTTTAATTTCATGGCTGAAAACATCTGTAGTGATTTTGGAGCCCCCCAAAATAATGTCTAACACGGTTTCCACTGTCTCTCCATCAATTTCCCATGAAGTGATGGGGCCAGATGCCATGATCTTCGTTTTCTGAATGTTGAACTTTAAGCCAACTTGTTCACTCTCCTCTTTCACTTTCAACAAGAGGCTCTTTAGTTCCTCTTCACTTTCTGCCATAAGGTTGGTGTCATCTGCATATCTGAGGTTATTGATATTTCTCCTGGTAATCTTGATTCCAGCTTGTGCTTCTTCCAGCCCAGATTTTTTATGATGTACTCTGTATATAAATTAAATAACCAGAGTGACAATATACTGCCGTGATGTACTCCTTTTCCTATTTGGAAGCAGTCTGTTGTTCTATGTCCAGTTTTAACTGTTGCTTCTTGACCTGCATAGAGGTTTCTCAAGAGGCAGGGCAGGTGGTCTTTTACACAGTTTATTGTGATTCATACATTCAAAGGCTATGGCATAGTCAATAAAGCAAAAATATATGTTTTTCTGGAATTCTCTTGCTTTTTCCGTGATCCAGCAGATGTTGGAAATTTGACCTGTGGTTCTTCTAATTTTTCTAACACCAGCCTGAACATCTGGAAGTTCACCGTTCGTGTGTTGCTGAAGTCTGTCTTTGAGAATTTTGAATATTACTTTACTAGTGTGTGAGATACAGGCAATTGTGAGGTAGTTTGAGCATTGTCATTGCCGTTCTTGGGGTTTCATTCATTCAGTTGAATGAAAACTGAGCTTTTCCATTCCTGTGGCCACTGCTGAGTTTTCCAAATTTCCTGGCGAATTGAGAGCAGTACTTACACAGCATCATCTTTCAGGATTTGAAATAGTTCAACTAGAATTCCATTACCTCGACTAGCTCTGTTCATAGTGATGCTTCTAAGGCCCACTTGACTTCACATTCCACGATGTCTGGCTCCAGGTGAGTGATCACATCATTTTGATTATCGTGGTCTTGAAGATTTTTTGGACAGTTCTTTTGTGTATTCTTGCCACCTCTTCTTAATATCTTCTGCTTCTGTTAGGTCCTGACCATTTATGTCCTTTATCAAGCCCATCTTTGCATGAAATGTTCTCCTGGTATCTCTAATTTTCTTGAAGAGATCTCTAGTATTTCCCACTCTGTTCTTTTTCGTTGCATTGATCGCTGAAGAAGGTTTTCTTATCTCTTCTCGCTGTTCTTTGGAACTCTGTATTCAGATGCTTATATCTTTCCTTTTCTCCTTTGTTTTTCTCTTCTCTTCTTATCACAGCTCTTTGTAAGCCCTCTCCAGACAGCCATTTTGCTTTTTTATATTTATTTTCTATGGGGATGGTCTTGTTCCCTGTCTCCTGTACAGTGTCACGAACCTCATTTCATAGTTCATCAGGCACTCTGTCTATCAGATCTAGTCCCTTAAATCTATTTCTCACTTCCACTGTATAATCATAAGGGATTTGATTTAGGTCATACCTGAATGGTCTGGTGGTTTTCCCTACTTTCTTCAATTTAAGCCTGAATTTAGCAATAATGAGGTCATGATGTGAGCCACAGTCAGCTCCGTGTCTTGTTTTTGCTGACTGTATAGAGCTTCTCCATCTTTGGCTGCAAAGAATATAATCATTCTGATTTTGGTGTTGACCATCTGGTGATGTCCATGTGTAGAGTCTTCTCTTGTGTTATTGGAAAGGAATGTTTGCTATGACCAGTGTGTTCTCTTTGCAAAATTCTCTTAGTCTTTGTCCTACTTCATTCCATATTTCAAGGCCAAATTTTCCCTTTATTCCAGGTGTTTCTTGACTTCCTATTTTTGCATTCCAGTTCTCTATAATGGAAAGGACATTTTTTTGGGGGGGGGGTATTTTTTCTAAGAGGTCTTGTAGGTCTTCATAGAACCGTTCAACTAGGTTTTTCAGCCATACTGATTAGTGGTTTAATTGTCTTGACAGAGTGTTTGTATCTGGGTGGCAGTTACTCAACTGGGTAATCCATAGGCTCCTCAATTTTCTCTTTCAGTGTATCTGGCCATCATAAACTCATTTACCAGAGAGTCTTTTCAGTCTCACCTACACTCCACTCTAAAGACATCATAAGCCATCTGAATCCAGATGACAAATTATTTAAATATTCTTAACTTTTTGCTTTTCAAAAACTAAAACTCTGACAAGACGTTTTTCCTTCTACAGTAAGTATATAAACTTAGTTCTAGGTGATCAACAATTTCTTCTTCTTCTTTTTTTTTTTTAGTGGACTTGTACTTGGCTTAAAATATTTCCATAGTGATACACATATATGTTCCAATAAAAGTTATCATAGAAGATTGTCTATTTTCTCTGTGTTAAATGATATATACTTGCAGCAGATTTATTTTATACATAGTCTTGTGTACTCTTAATCTCATACCCCTAACTTGTCCATTCTCTCTTCCAGCTCATAACCGCTAACTTGTTCCCTATGTCTGTGTTTTTTTTCTTCTTCTTCTGTTTGTTATATTTATTCTTCTTTCTTTCTAAAAATTCCACATATAAGTGATAACATATAGTATTTGTCTTTTTCTGACTTATTTCACTTAGTCTAATACCCTCCAGAGGTAATACATGTTGTTGCAAATTGCAAAATTTCCATTATATGTACGGTTGAGTAGCATTTTAATGTTCTTGTTTATCAATTCATCTGTTAGTGGATATTTAGTTTCCTCACATATTTTGGCTATTATAAATAATCCTGCTATGAACAATGCAGTGAGTATATCTTTTTGAATGAGTGGTTCTGCCTTCTTTGGATATCTACCCAGAAATAGTATTGCTATATCAAATGGTAGTTTGATTTTCAGTTTTTCTGAGGAATATTCATTCTTTAGTGGCCATACAAATTTACATTTTCACTAATATTGTACGTGAGATTTATTTTCTCCACATTCTCTCCATTTTGTTTGTTTATTTGTTGGTTTGTTTGCTGATAGTATGTGTTGTGTAGTAGCTTTTAATTTTAATTAGATTACTTTTTTATTTCTATTTTATTTGCACTTATGTTAGGAGAGAGATACAAAACTTGTTAAAAATTACATCAATGAGTGTCCTGCTTGTGTTTCCTTCTTGGATTTTAATGATTTCAACCTTCACATTTAGATAATTAATCCATTTTGAATTTATTTTTGATATGGTGGGGGGAAATGTTTTAGCATAACTTTTGTGCTTGTAACTACCCAGGTTTTCCAGTACCTTTCATTGTAGAGACTCTCTTTTCTTCATTCTGTATTCTTCCCTCCTTTATTTTAAACTTAGTTCAGTTCAGTTCATTTGCTCAGTCGTGTTCAACTCTTTGCAGTCCCATGAGTCACAGCATGCCCAGGCCTGCCTGTCCATCACCAATTCCCAGAGCTCACCCAAACTCATGTGCATCAAGTTGGTGATGCCATTCAACCATCTCAACCTCTGTTATCCCCTTCTCCTTCTGCCCCCAATTCCTCCCAGCATCAGGATCTTTTCCAGTGAGTCAAATCTTTGTATCAGGTGGCCAAAGTATTGGAGTTTCAAGCTCAACATCAGTCCTTCCAATGAACATCCAGGACTGGTCTACAGCATGCCCAGGCCTGCCTGTCCATCACCAATTCCCAGAGCTCACCCAAACTCATGTGCATCAAGTTGGTGATGCCATTCAACCATCTCAACCTCTGTTATCCCCTTCTCCTTCTGCCCCCAATTCCTCCCAGCATCAGGATCTTTTCCAGTGAGTCAAATCTTTGTATCAGGTGGCCAAAGTATTGGAGTTTCAAGCTCAACATCAGTCCTTCCAATGAACATCCAGGACTGGTCTCCTTTAGGATGAATTGGTTGGACATCCTTGCAGTCCAAGGGACTCACAAGAGTCTTTGCCAGCACCACAGTTCAAAAGCATCCATTCTTCAGTGCTCAGCTTTCTTCACAGTCCAACTCTCACATCCATACATGACCACTGGAAAAACCATAGCCTTGACTAGATGGACCTTTGTTCGTGTCTCTGCTTTTCAATATGCTATTTAAATTGGTCATAACTTTCCTTTCAATGAGTAAGCGTCTTTTAACTTCATGGCTGCAATCACCATCTGCAGTGATTTTGGAACCCCCTAAAATAAAGCCTGACACTGTTTCGCCATCTATTTCCCATGAAGTAGTGGGATAAGATGCCATGATCTTCGTTTTATAAATGTTGAGTTTTAAGACAACTTTTTCACTCTACTCTTTAACTTTCATCAGTGGCTTATTTTAGACTAGAATTACTCATAAGTGTGTGGATTTATATATGGGCTTTTTATTCCATCTAATTGATCTATGTAACTGCTTTGTGATAGAACAAAACTATTTTGATTACTGTATCTTTAAACAAGAAATGTGATGCCACCATATTTGTGCTTTTATTGGTCAAGTTTATGTTGTGAATTAAGGCTGTTCTGTGGTTCCACATAAATTTAGGGACTATTTTTCTAACTATTGAAAAAAAGTTCTGCACTTTTAATAAATTGGTAGATTGTTTGGTCAATACATAATTTTTAACACAACTCCTACTTTCCATTCATTAATATGAAACATCTTTTTATCTGTTTCATTTAAAATTTTCTTCATCATTGTTTTAACATTTTTGGAATACAGGCCTTTAACTTAGTTTGTTTTTTTTTTTTTTTTTTGGTTGTGATTTTATAAGGGAATAGGTGTTTGTTTGTTTGTTTTCTCTCCCTCCCATAGTTTATTATTAGTGTTTAGAAAAGCAGCAGATTTCTATGTATTAATCTTGTATCCTGTAACTTTATTAAATAATCAGTTCTTTTTTTTTAATTGATGGAGATTTGAAAGTGAAAGTGAAAATGTTTGTCTCTCAGTTGTGTCCAACTCTTTTGACCTTATGGACTGTAGCCCACCAGGTTCCTCTGTACATGGAATTCTCTAGTGAAGAATGCTAGAGTGGATTGCTATTTCCTTCTCCAGGGGAATCTTCCAAACCCAAGGATCTAATGTGAGTCTCCTGCATCATAGGCAGATTCTTTATTATCTGAGCCACCTGGGAAGCCCATGAAAATCTATATATAGCATTATGTAATTTACAAATAACAGCAGACTGACTGCAAATAGGAAAAGGAGTATGCCAAGGCTGTATATTGTCATCCTGCTTATTTAACTTTTTTTTATTTAATATTTTATTATATTTTACAGTACTGTATTGGTTTTGCCATACACTGACATGAATCAGCCACAGGTGTGCATGATCTCCCAATGCTGAAGCCCCCTCCCACCTCCCTTCCCCCCCATCTCCCCGGATCATCCCATACACCAGCCCCAAGCATCCTGTATTCTGTATTGAGCATAGACTGGCACTTCATTTCTTATATGATTCTATACATGTTTCACTGCCATTCTCCCAGATCATCCCACCCTCTCCCTCTCCCATAGAAGCCAAAAGTCCGTTCTATACCTCTGTGTCTCTTATATTGTCTCACTTACAGGGTCATCATTACTATCTTTCTACATTCCATATATATGTGTCAGTATACTGTATTAGTGTTTTTTTTTCTGGCTTACTTCACTCTGTATAATCGGTTCCAGTTTCATCCATCTCATTAGAACTGCGTCAAACTTATT
>SJYC01120770.1:0-11548 GCA_006408675.1 Madoqua kirkii
CTTGAAGGATAGAGCAAGATTAATCTCTAACTTTTAATAAATCCAAGTCATGAAGATAAATCTAAAAGCATGAATTTTCTACATTTCCATGTTATATGAAAAAATTAATTCTTATTTATATAAAGGGATTAAACATCAGATGAGAGTTTAAGTTTATAATTTTTTTTGGAAAGAATCACTGTGGAGTATTAAGAAGATATGTTTTGAAAGAGCTTAGTAACTGTTCTTCCATGGGCCTCCATTTTTAAAGGCTATTTTTCACAGATACTGTTTCACCATCTGATACTTTTTTTGACATTCATGCAGCAAATATTTCAAATGGGAAATTAAATCTTGAGAGGATAGATAGCTTAAAAAAGTATGCAATCCTCTTCTTTTCACAATAATCACAACTTGGCCTTTGATCTGACTTGAGACTCTTTATCCTTCTCTACAACACAGTGGGTGGAGGCTTATTCTGCTGGAATTAAGTAGGGAAAGATGCTGTGTGATAGTAATAACTACTTCTATCTCTCCTAATGTGAAGTTTTAAGATACCAACTATTTGGTATAGATAGATGTGTAGTACATTTTCTGGATTTTATCTCCATTTCTTTTTCCTGCCAGTTAACATACTATTTTTTTTTTTCTTTAAAAGCTCTAAAAGTTTCATGTTAGTGAACGGAAACAGAATATTTTACAGAAAATTTTCAGAGGGTTTTTTTTTTTTTTTTTTTGGTTAAGATGCTCCCCTAGTGATGAAGTGTTTGCGCTGGGAATGATAAGGGTAGTTTCCCTATTGTTCACACAGCAGGCTGTCATCTTTTTCTTCTTAATAGGGAAAGGTCTTATCCTCAGCAATGCTGCCTGAGTTTTTCAGTTACTTGGCAACAGTAATAAAAAAAGACACAAGCAATAAAGGACCCGTCATCAACATCATGACAAATAGTAGTTCCTCAGTTGGTTTTAATGGCCATATAGAGACACTGAATTTCTTGCTTTTAAGAATTAAGCCCAGTGCAGAAGATCAGGTTGAGTCCTGATATGTGCAGCAGCGTAAAATATTTTAACTGTTGTATGGGAATTAGTATGTGAGAAAAAGTGAATAAATATGAGGCATTTACCTGAATAAACCAAGTATCCCTGGAATGCACAAGATAAAGAGATTTTTCTAATGTAAATATGGAATGAATATTTTTGGCACATCCTTATGATCATGGCCAGCTGATATGGATATTATAAAGCCATTGACTGCATGTGTGATTATGTCTTTTGGTAAAGAATTAATAAATAGCAATAAATGCTTGGTTAAGAAATGCTGCCATTAACAAATGGATATTTAAAACCAATCAGGATGTGGAGGAAATCCAACATGAGATACAAACACTAACAAATGAAACTACCTATGATAAAAATCAAAAACACAACTATACAGAAGGTAAGGGGGAAAGAACAAACCCAGGTACCTTTAGAAAACAGAAACTTGACTGAATGCTAAAAGGATAAAAACACAAATAACTGTGCACAAATGCTATATAGTCAGTAAATGTCTTTCTCATAGAGGCATTGATAAGGCATTCTGCAACTGATTTGTGTGAATAATAGACTTGAACAGATAAATAAGTTGCTAAAGATAAAACTAAGATTTATTACAATTGGAGAAAGAAATTATAGTTAAACTGGGGAGATTAAAATGATTCCTATGGTATTAAATTGGAATTCAAATTATTAGTATAAGCTCATTAAATAGACACAAGTATAGAGATAGATATGTATATATACATGAGTTAATGCACAAATATTCCCCAGTCCTGGCTGCTGAGAAGACCTACAAACAATGGCATTCCAGTAGTAATTAGCATACTTAGTGACAAGATTTTTTTTTTTTAAGCATCATTCTTCTATAAAAGGAACTAAGGATCCTTGGAGAGGTAGTTCTTTCAGGGCTGAGATGGAAAAAATCAAAATTAGCTTGGAATACTTTGTGGAAACAGTAAAAAGAAAATGTTCTCAAAAGATATGAGGAAAGAATGAGCTATTAGGAAAAGGACCTCTTAATGCCCAAGTCTTTGAGCAACAAAATAAATAATTATAGTACTGGATTATAACCCAAAGAATAGAAAAAAATCCTAAGTCCATAACGATATAAATGATTAAATAGAGAAGTGGAAGAAACCTGACTGCTCCTCCTCATAGTAGAGTTGAAATTAATAAGCATTTAAAGAAGGGAATGGAAGACACTGTTAGCCACATATCACAGTTTTGATTATTTCATACTTAATCCCATGAACAGAGGTGTGGGCTACAGTCCATGGGATCACAAGAGTCAGATAGGATTTAGTGACTAAACAACAGCAATAAATGTACTAACGGGTGCTAGAATCAGTCCATTTGAGAAGAGAACGTATTTGCATTGCGCTGTCTCAAAGCATCTCCCTCCAACATATTTGTTGACTACAGGAGATATCATAATAACTTTACAGTGGAAATGCCCAGCAAAGATCACCTTGACCAAGTGATCAGGTCAGTGTCACCAGTAATAATACGTATTGAAATCAGGAACCCTGTGATATGGTATATTGTTGAAAGTAACAGCAGCATTTCTATGGTTCTCTTTCCAAGGAATTATGACCTCAGTCTAGTAATGAGAAGATACCAAATAGGCCTAAAGTGATGGACATTCCATAAAATACTCTTCAGGGCTGACAGTGTCATGAAAAACTAGGAAAGACTGAAGAACTATTATAGATTGTAGCAGTCCAAGGAGAAATAAAAACTAAATGCAATATGGAAGACTGATTAGGATTTTTAAAGGATAATAGTGGAAAAAATTAAGAAGTTTAAATGGGGTAGTTAATTTGATTAATGCTGTTAACACAATGTTAATTTTCTTGTTCTAGCACATGTATCATGTTCAGTTCAGTTCAGTTCAGTTCAGCTGCTCAGTTGTGTCCAACTCTTTCCAACCCCATGAATCCCAGCATGCCAGGCCTCCCTGTCCATCACCAACTCCCAGAGTTCACTCAGACTCACGTACATCAAATCAGTGATTCCATCCAGCCATCTCATTCTCTGTCGTTCCCTTCTCCTCCTGCTCCCAATCTCTCCCAGCATCAGAGTCTTTTCCAATGAGTCAGCTCTTCACATGAGGTGGCCAAAGTACTGGAGTTTCAGCCTTAGCATCATTCCTTCCAAGGAAACCCCAGGGCTGATCTCCTTCAGAATGGACTGGTTGGATCTCCTTGTATCTAAGGGACTCTCAAGAGTCTTCTCCAACACCACAGTTCAAAAGCATCAATTCTTTGGCGCTCAGCCTTCTTCACAGTCCAACTCTCACATCCATACATGACCACTGGAAAAACCATAGCCTTGACTAGACAGACCTTAGTCAGCAAAGTAATGTCTCTGCTTTTGAATATACTATCTAGGTTGGTCATAACTTTTCTTCCAAAGAGTGAGCGTCTTTTAATTTCATGGGTGCAATCACCATCTGCAGTGATTTTGGAGCCCCCCAAAATGAAGTCTGACACTGTTTCCACTGTTTCCCCATATATTTCCCATGAAGTGATGGGACGGGATGCCATGATCTTAGTTTTCTGAATGTTGAGCTTTAAGCCAACTTTTTCACTCGCCACTTTCACTTTCATTAAGAGGCTTTTTAGTTCCTCTTCATTTTCTGCCATAAGGGTGGTGTCATCTGCATATCTGTGGTTATTGATATTTCTCCTGGAAATCTTGATTCCAGCTTGTGTTTCTTCCAGTCTAGCGTTTCTCATGTTACCTAAGATGTTTACATTGGACAAGCCTGGGTGAGGGATATAATGAAACTGTACTATTTTGGCAACTTTTCTATAAGCCTCAAAGTTCAGTTCAGTCACTCAGTCATGTCTGACTGTTTGTGATCCCATGGGCTGCAGCACACCAGGCTTACCTGCCCATCACCAGCTCCTGGAGCTTACTCAAACTCCTGTCCATCATGTAGGTGATGCCATCCAACCATCTCATCCTCTGTCGTCCCCTTCTCCTCCCGCTGCTTTCAATCTTTCCCAGCATCAAAGTCTTTTCCAGTGAGTCAGTTCTTTGCATCAGGTGGCCAAAGTATTGGAGTTTCAGCTTCAGCATCAGTCCTTTCCTATGAATATTCAAGACTGATTTCCTTTAGGATGGACTGGTTGGATCTCTTTGCAGTCCAAGGGACTCTCAAGAGTCTTCTCCAACACCACAGTTCAAAAGCATCAATTCTTCAGTGCTCAGCCTTCTTCACAGTCCAACTCTGACATCCATATATGACTGCTGGAAAAACCATAGCTTTGAAAAGATGGACCTTCGTTGGCAAAGTAAGGTATCTGCTTTTTAATATGCTGTCTAGGTTGTTCATAGCTTTTCTCTAAGGAGCAAGTGTCACTTAAAGCCATGGTGACATGGCTGCAGTCACCATCTGCAGTGATTTTGGAGCCCAAGAAAGTAAAATCTCTCACTGTTTCCATTGTTTCCCCATCTATTTGCTGTAATGTGATGGGACCGGATGCCATGATCTTAGTTTTCTGAATGTTGAGGGTTTTTTTTTTAATTTTAATTTATTTATTTTAATTGGAGGCTAATTACTTTACAATACTGTATTGGTTTAAGCCAACTTTTTCACTCTTCTCTTTCACTTTCATCGAGAGGCTCTTTTAAAACATTTTTTTAAAGTTGCCATTATACAAACATTCAGGAGGGCTTACACATTAGTTGTTATAAACAACTTTTAAAATAGGCAGAATATATGAGGCAACTGTAAAACAGCACAGGATTATGATCCCCAAAAGTAGGAAAACAGATGAGAGAGGCTCTCCAAATGACTCGGTATTTCTACCTAGAGACAGTGTCTAGAATGTAATATGAAGAGGATAAGCCACAACAGCACAGTGGACTGAACTAAGGACAGAGGGAGCAGAGTTTGGAAATAGGAAAACTGCTGAAATTTGCAGGGCAAGTTGTTGGAGAGAAGAGAGCTGGGTGGAGTTAACGCTCCAGAAATCTGTAGAAGGTCCCCTTGGGTGAACATTAATCTGCTCATGAAAAGGGAAGTACTCCATGTGGCTGGTCAAAGTGCAACTACCAGAGGAGTTAAAGAAAAAAATCCTGGAAAGCAGTGAGCTGAACAACTACTGGAAGGCGAACATGGCTGGGAGGCTCTTAAATCTTGAATAGCCAGAAGGGACAGTCCTCTCTGAACATACAAAGTGATTCAGTAGGGTTTCGGACAGATCTAAGCTGTAGGAAGAGCATGAATGTGGTCCCATGATAATGGCTACCATACAGCATTCTAACTGCCATCAAATCACAGACTGGATTTCTGAGGAAAGCTGAAGTTGGAACAAGAGGCCCCTTGTCTAAAATGTTTACAGCCACTGTAGACAAGTTAGATACAGTTTGTGTCATGAAATCCTGGCCTCTCTGAACTTCATATTCCTCTCATGGACTCTGATCACTGTTCTTTCTCTGGTTCTTTCTAATGTTCCTTACTAGCTGGAAGTGTTCTGTCTGAACTCATTCCCAGACACCTGGTCATTCCGATCCAATCCTTCTTTCTCAAAGTGAAGAGAAAAACTGTATTGACATTTCAGAATTCTAAAGCATGCCCAGAGGAATTCTGGTAGCCAAGGCATCACTGAAGAAATCCCAGTTTCTATGGATGAGAGATTAAGTTAATTTTCTGCTCAACCTACTTAGAAAACAGAGAAATTAAAATAACTGTGAGACAATATATTTTCACCCAAAAGTTTGACCAAAATTTAAAGGTTGATAAAAATGCCATGAGAGTGCACATTGCATACAATAATATGTGAGAATATGAATCAGTATAGCTCCATTTGAACAGAGTATCAGCAATATTAATAAAAATTTACAATCATCATCTTCCTTCCAACTCAATCTAGCTTGCACTTGGCTATGTATTTTCTATAAGAGAACATACATACTTGCCCAAGAATTCATGCAAGTTTTTAAAATCATAGCAACAAATGGGAAACAATTTTTGTGTCCACCAGGAGGAGAATGTCTAATTATGGCACATACACACTTAAGAATACTTGTGAGTAGTTAAAAGGGTGAGATGGATCTGTATGTGCTCTCAGGGAAAGATCTCACATTCATTTTAGTAAGTAACAAGGGCAAAAGGCAGAACAATATGTACACTATTATCCATGTATATCAAATAACTCACAGTGTATTTTTATAACACATATGTAAGAAAAAGTCTAGTCAATTTTGAAAGAACACAAAATGTTTATTGTAGTTGCTTCTGAGGATAGGGGTGAATTTTAGAGGCATGTGATAAGGAAGGGGAATTGTGACTTATCCATACTTTTAGAATTTGGGGGCAATAAGAGCATTTGCACAATTACTTAAAACCAGAGTTTTCCTCTGGGGCAAGCAGAGACAAGAGGCAATGCAAGAAGATTTTCTTATCAAGGATGGCATCTCTGCCACAGAGAATTTTCTACTTCCTAGAAGGACACCGGAGTTTTTAAAAATTCTATGTCACCTTTTCTCATCTGCTTCTTATGGAGGAAGCTTTGGTTTTGACCACCAAGGTAAACTTACTTATTGATGTGTGTGGTCAGCAGCCAGTCTCAAATAATTCAGCCCATTAAAACTCTCCCGAAAATGCCAGGGTGGTTTTGAAAATCTCCTCTCTAACCTGAGGGTTATTAGGCTAACGACCAGTAGCCTGCTTGACTGTTCAGTTGCTACAGTACTGTCCGACTCTTTGCGACCCAGTGGACTGTAGCCCACCAGGCTCCTCTGTCCATGGGATTCTCCAGGCAAGAATACTGGAGTGGGTTGCCATGCCCTCCTCCAGGCAATCTTCCAGACCCAGAGATAGAACCTCCTGTCTCCCACATTGCAGGCGGATTCTTTAGTGCTGAGCCACTGGGGAAGCCCAATGACCAATAGTTTCTGTGCCAAATCAGACTCTAGTCGCCAGGAGATTTGAAAACACTGAGAACGTGGTAGGGGCAGCCAGTGGGGATGAGGAGGCCTCGGAAACTCCCTGCCAGAAGTGACCCCTCATGGAGAAAGGGCAGCTGCGGTCCCGGTATCTCGGGTGAGGAATCTGCAGAAAGTCGGGATGCTCTGAGTCAGGCAAGGCAGGGTATCTGACTGGTCCATTCCTCTGCAAGCAGAGCCCAGCGTCCAGAGGAGGATGCAGAGAACAGCTAGCCGGAAGTCAGGTTCCAGTCTGGAGACAAGGGCACAGGGCTCGCCGGGGAAGACCCAGGGTAGAGTGCTGTCACTGGGAAAGTTCTGGGACAAGACACCCATTCTGGGACCCCGGCAGTCAGCTCTCCAGGAACTCTGGGGCGAGGGGTGGGAGGATTCCAGGGAAACAAGCCCCCAGACAACCCCAAAATTGGATTTCATTCTCATTTTCACCTTCTTTCTTCAGACTGCTTTTAGTACTTTGGCAACAGGGTCCTTCTTTTCACTGCCAGAAAGATATTATGGAGCAATGTGAAAAGAAATGAGTTAATAGACACAAGGTCAGCCTCAAACTAGGAGGAGTGGGACAATGTGAGCTCTGGAGGAATTCAGACCAGAGCTCCACTTTCGCCCTGTCACTAGCAATGTGAACTAAATACATTACCAAATTCTGTGAGCCTGAGATTCTTCAGTGAAGTGCATTTGATAAGCTCTGTCTTCTAGAACTGTTGGAATGACTATAATGTATATAAAACACCTGACTAGTGTGCATTGGAACTGTAAAGAGTGACAATTTTTGCCATGACTTTTTTTTAGCCCAGATAATACCAACCCTCCTGCTGAGATTTTTGTTTTGTTTTGCTGTTGTTTTAATCCAGGAGATGTCTGAGAATATGCAGTACTATGGGATGCTGAACATGTCAGTCAATAATTCTGTTTAATAAGAAAACATACCTTAGTAGATTACTCCCCATAGAGGTTCTATTATTTAATTTGGCTACTGGGGACTCTTTCCTATCTGGATGCAACTCAAAGCTCCTAAAATGTGTGTCAAGAACTAACTCTCTATCTCCCTCCCAGTTGCCTTAGATCCAGATCACCCCATTTTCATTCATCTGCTGCTGCTGCTGCTGCTGCTGCTAAGTCACTTCAGTCATGCCCGGCTCTGTGTGACCCCATGGATGGCAGCCCACCAGGCTACCCCATCGCTGGGATTCTCCAGGCAAGAACACTGGAGTGGGTTGCCATTTCCTTCTCCAATGCATGAAAGTGAAAAGGGAAAAGTAAAATGAAGTCGCTCAGTCATGCCCAACTCCTAGCGACCACATGGACTGCAGCCCACCAGGCTCCTCCTTCCATGGGATTTTCCAGGCAAGAGTACTGGAGTGGGTTGCCATTGCCTTCTCCGTTCATTCATCTAACCCCTACCAAAATCAAGCCTTGCTGTGTATTAAGTCGTGTCCTACTCTGCAACCCTATAGTCACACCACCAGGCTCCTCTGTCCATGGTGATTCTCTAGGCAAGAATACTGGAATGGGTTGCCATTTCCTACTCCAGGGGATCTTCCTGACTCAGGGATTGAACCCGAATTTCTCACATCTCCTGCATTGGCAGGTGGGTTCTTTACCGGTAGTGCTACCTGGGAAACCCTCCCTTAGGGCTTGCCAAATTTTACTCAAATTAACCCAGTCAAAATACCTTATTGATGGGGCAAACTCTGTTTCTTCCAGTCCATGGCAGAGAGTGTGACATGGGCAGAGTGACTTCTGGCATCCTACCTCAAGGAGGAATCACCCTGATTTATCAGTAACTCCTTAGTGATGAAGTGGCTAAAACACCTAGTTTGTGCACTGTATTCTTCAGCACTGCAACAGGAGCACAGGATACCGTCCATTCCCTCCCTAGGTGGAGATTTCTCTCTAGTTAATCCATGATTCCAAAGTAACTGTTGAAAGCAGTTCTTCTTTGGAGGCTTAATTGCTCAACTCTGAGACACATGACCCAAGGGTCTGGCCTTGCTCACGACCCTCACACACCCGCTCTGGCCCACCTCCACTTAAAATCACCTCCCATTGAAGAACTTGAGGTTTTTCCAAGGCCCCAAGTTGTATTGTCTCAGGACATTTACCCTTGAGTGCCCTCATCTGGCCCTCCCCTCCAACCCCAGTCATCCTTCTTTTCACCTGTCTTTTTTGTCTTAGAGTCATCCCACCTCACGGTCTTTCTTACGTGATAGCTGCTGCTAGACTCTAATCAAATGGGAAAAGGCTCAGCCTTCTTTTTCTTAACCCCCTCCCTCCATACATACTAACATGGAGCCTTCCAAAGAGCAACAGCTCAATTAATGTTTAAGGGGAAAATACAGTGAACAATTTAGTATGATTTTATTTCTCTTACATTACTGAAGAAACAAAGCAAGTTCAGGTATATAACTTTTATTTTACAGAACAGGAAAATATAAGGAATAAGGGAAAACAAGAATTCACCATTTTTTACTTGTTTCTCTCTCTTTTTTTTTGATCCCAACTATTTTACCTCTAATCTCTTTTGCATTTCTAAGGAAATGCCTATTCCAATGCTATCTTTTCTTATTCTAGATCACTAAAAAAGATGAAAGTTGTTTGTTTAATTTGTTTAACAAAATAGCAAAACTATTACTCTTAAATTTCATAAACAACATTAAGTATATAACCAATATCATTCATACATTTAGATTCTGAACTGAAGTTTTTAAAAAAAACATCTGAAACATTTTTAAAGCAACATTTAAAAACTTTAAACAACAAATTAAGAAAGGAAACCAGGACCCTGATGATAATGAGCATGGACCCATTAACACCGCTAATGATCAACTTCTCAGAACTGGCCAAAACTAATTTTCAGCCCAGGTTCATTTTTTCTTTTGAAAGATAAAGTGTCTTTCTAATGTTTATAGATTGCTCTTAAGTAGTCAAGAACACCAAAAGCTTCCACTGGACATAATACATGGCAGATCTGAAACTCATCATGGGACAGGCATTCTGTCTGGTGCCCACCGCTCATTAACCAGCAGTGGGGGGGCTGACTCCTTGTCCAACCCAACTCAACCAACCCCTGTGAGGAGATGGAGGCCTCGAACTTCTCTTTGCTCCTTTGCTGTTGTCGTTCAGTGGCTAAGTCGCATCCGATTCTTTGTGACCCTATGGACTGCAGCATGCCAGGCTTCCCTGTCTTTCTTTGTTTGCTTTTTATTTTTCACCTTTTTCAGTCCAGACGACTAGTCAAGATGTGTATAAGAGACAGACTTAAGGGCAATGCTCCAGATTTCACTACAGGTGAGAGAAGCTGCCTTGGCCACTGGCCCCAGGACGCACACTGGCCAGGGCTCTGGTGCGATGCATGGCTGCAAATCTGGCTTGGGCTCTCTCTTCTTCATCTCTCAAAGCCTCTTCATACCAGGATGGGAAGGCACTGGGGACCGTATCATGAATGTTGGCCAAGAATTCAAGAATTTTCATTTTGCTGATTTCAGCTTGGGCTCTCGGGCCCCACAGAAACTCATAGCGTGGAGGATCACTGTTGGGCACCTGGCGGTATTCCAGATACCTTTCCTGCACCAGATCTTTGGTGATGAGCTTCTTAGGCTCCCCATGGATGAAGTGCTTCCTTCCAGCATATATCCCCATCACATTGAGCACCTCCCAGACATCCTCCTCAGTGGCACAGTTGCCCTTCATGAAGATCACACAGAGGATGGTCATAAGGAGGCCGGTCTTGGGCATGATCTCCTCACCCTGCGGTCTGCCATCACTGGTGCACTGAAATTTGCTGACAAGGGCATAGCAATGAGTGGTGGGGTTGACTTCCTTCACTTCAATGCCAAAGGCCAGCACCATCAGCTCAGAAGCTTTCTTGAGGATCACAGTGAAGTGCTTCTTGTACTTTTTGATGACATGCTTAATCATATCTTCTTTGGTAATGGACTCTCTCAGATTATACTTGTTCAGCAGAAATTGCACCAACAGAATTGCCTTCTCGTCTAGAGGCGTTCTACAGGAAAACTCAGTGCTGGGTAATGCCTGGGAGGTGCTTGGATTTTCATCTTGGCTCTTAGCACCATCATCAGATCTGGTGCATGAAGCACCTGCAGTAGTGGAAGGGGCTCTCCCAGACCCCTGGGATTTTCTATCTGACCCAGAAGCAGGAGAGCTCTGGACATTACCATCAAGTGGAGGGTTAGGGGAAAAGGGGAACTCTTCTTCCTCTCCTGCAGAGGCCTGAGCATCTTGGAGATGCTGAGCCTCATCCGGGCCTGTTGGCGTTTCTCACGGGCACGGAGCTTACTCTTTTGCCCTCGAGGCATGATGACACAGATCAGGGACAGCAGGCAGGAGTGTGGGCAGGAAGACAGACAATGAGGGCACCTGGAGGAGGGAGGAGATGCTGTGAGCGCCTTCAACAGGGAGATTCCTCCCTGGCTTTAACGAAGACCACCTTTGCAAATTTGTATGAGGTTACTGCTCTAGAACCCACAGGGTTCCCTGATCAGCTTGCCCCCTAAGACTCCTAAAGATAAGTCAGTGTGGCAGGCTGGCAGGTCTAGGGTCTGTGAGGTACGGT